>JAUMHM010098052.1:0-24251 GCA_032362435.1 Melikaiella ostensackeni
CTGTGTCACTTTCCGAACAAGATTATGAAAAAAAATCGCATGCGAAATTTTTTCCCGACGGCTGCGCCGAATTCGCCTGGACTATTACGCGTTCGTCAAATTTTCCCTTATCTTGCTACACGAAGGTGAATTTGGTGATTGGGACTCGCTCTCAGGCCAGTTAATAAAGGGCTTCAGCATGGAATTAAATCCAATCAAGCTTATTTTTCTAGATGCCTTCTAAATGGTATATTAAACCATAAAATAAATCAGTGACCGTAACCCTAGAGCTTCTTTTATGATAATGCAAAATAGCTGCAAAAATCATATTTTTGAAGTTTTTCTTATTTTTCATGAAAACGGTTACTTTTAGTGGAAAACAGTCAAATAGAAAAATTTTCGTCACCTTATTCTGCACGAATAAGGTCTTCTTGACTTTTTTGTGTAGTCATTCGTTTATCTAAAAAAAGAGAAAAAAGAATGACTTTTTACCAAATATTCTTTCCTCATTTATGAATCGTTATGAATACTTCTCTTGATACCAGTGAACCTAAGTTGTCCCTGTTAGCATTTTTCCAGGTTGTCTACTACCACACATAAAGAAATTTGCGATAAATTTAAAATCAATTTAATTAGTGATTTTTTTTCAACTATCTTCAGCTTTAAAAGGATAGCTACTCCTTGTAATTTTTTTACCCAACTCGGCTTAAGCTTTCCATTTTCAGGCCTACAAAGTTTTCTGTGCTGTCAGTCAGGTACAGAAATACCTACTAGTTTGAGAAAGTTTTCTTTCTCAATGAATATTTGTTGTTAATTTTTGTTTCAATTTAAATGGGTGTATTTTTTAATATTTGTACTATTTCAACGAATAAATTAGACATTTCTCGTGTATACATATTTTTTAATTATTTGTTTTTATCATTCAAAATTTTTTTTAAGTACATATTTTTTATAAGATTGCGTATGTATTAGGGCATAGTGTTAAATGTAAATTGAAAAAAATGAAAGCATCTGGGTTCCTATTCCTTCCCTTTTTATACAAAAAGCAACTGTTTGAAATTATTTGGTTGCGATAGAAGAAAAATTTCTGATCAATTTGGCCTAGATTGCCCGGAAAAACCGAAAAAACCATGTTTTTCTTGATTTACTTCAAGCTTATTGGCTATTATTATTATCATTATTATATTATTACTCATTTACTTGATATAAAATGTAATATAAATATAAAATAAGAGGGTAACAAAAATATTAATTCAAAATATTACATTCATAGATAATAGTACTTATAAAATTATAATAATAATTGTAATAATATTCATTGTGCATATCAATCAAATATTGTATTCCGGTGCAGGTTCTATGAGCCCTGCGAGCTGGATATTATTTGAGCTCACTATCACTATCGTACATCTAAAATGGTCCACCAACATTTTTTCTAGGAAATCCTAAATTTTTCGTAAATAATACAATTTATACCTATGTAAAAAACATAGATATGTAAAAATGATCCATATAACTATAGTGAAAGTTATAATTTGAAATATGTATTATAATTTCGATAATTACAGAGTTTTCATATGTAGATTTTGTAGAGTAAATGAAAGTGATAAGCTCTTCATCTTCATATATTAATATTAATATTAATAAGTATTTACAATTATATTATCTAAATATATCGAGTTAGTCGGATTAATATGTTAAGCACAGTCTCACTAAAATTGACGAACAACTCATTTCTCAGTGAATGTAATCAACTTCGTATTTTATGACTTTATATTAAATATCACATTCGAACAGAATATGGACAGTTTTGCTGAAAATAATTTTGTTCTAAGACGGTTCTATGAATGTATTATTCTTCCAATGAGAATTGGCAAATGTCTTATCAGACATTGAGCATGAACCACCGAGTACATTTAATAATTTTCAAACGTTGAATTAAAGTAAGTATAAAGAGAAATCGAAAAAAAAAATAATTTCGGACTCCGACTAATGCACGGTGTCCCTGAATGAGATATGGGTTAAGCAAAAATGTCAAGGAAAACGGATTACGGGGTATTGTTTGTCACAGTTCTAGTAACCAAAAACCATAAAAATGAAAATCGTAGCTGATCTTTTTTTTAAAAAATAATAATTTTAATATTGCTTTGATCAAGAAAGATGTAAAAAGCAAACCTTGATTTCAATTTTAAAAGTGCGTGAAGGAAAATTTTACAACTGCTTTAAGTAAATTCATCATAGAAAGGGTTGTTGCCTTGAATAGTTTTTTGAGATTTATTCAACTTTCAGAGATTTCATCGAAAGAGCAATTTCTTTTTATCGAAAAACACATTTTAACAATTATGTTCATTTCCTTTGAGGTTGGCACAAATGGCAAAACTTCCAAAGGAGAAAAATTTTGAAAAACATCTTTGTCTAATAAGCTATTAGAATTTTTAAAAAGTTTTCGGTAGAGATTTCCCTTGAACAGTTCCCCTTGGTAATTCTTTGATACCAAGCTTAGCTTTTGCGGCCACCTAAGTGCTCCAGTTCTCCCTCTTCTAGGGAGAACTGAAAAACTTCTAAAAGTAATTCAAAAATGTGTTCTACCAGAGTTATACTTTTTACAAGTATTTGTAAGCCATGTTTGATTTACAATTAGTTAACCGTACACCCGGTTTGTAGTAATTCGATTTTCTATATATACGGCGATTCTGATTAGCAGAAACGTGAAGGCCGTTTATGTTTCTTGCGCGCGCACGGTGCGCCGTGCGAATTGACGGGCCTTCAATTCTACACAAAATGACCAACCAAGTGACAACCAGAATTAAAGACGCTCAGAAGTATCTGATGCATCTACGAAAAACATGTACGAAAGAAAATTGATCATTATGCGCACTGCGAGGTTGCATTTGCTAAATATTTATTTTCAGCATTATAAAATAAGTTGCTCTTATTGAATTCTTATTTCATTCAGATTATTTTACATAAATTTATTTCAAAAACGAATCATCTCTTTCAAAGACGTGCAAGAAGCAGTAGTTAAGAAAGTGAGGTTAGAAACACACTTGGCACTTTATGGACGATTCATAGTTTTTTTTATCAACATATTGATAACAAACAGCATAGATGATAAAAACTATCATGAAAATGATTCACGTGAACCGGCCGAAATCGACCGGTTAAGTTAAACGGTTATTAGTCTCTTTCATTAGATGTTAAAAGATGGTGGAACGCAAGGTACTGATTAAATTAGGCTAATCGAGGATAAACATCTTAATCAGAGTTGGTGAAATCGGCCCTTAGTATCAAAGAATTATCAAAGGGAATTGTTCGAGTGAAATGCATGCCGAAAAGCTTTAAAGAAATTCTGATGGCTTATTGAACAAAGATGTTTTAGGAAATGATGAAGTTTTAGGGTTGTGGTCGGAATAGCCAGGCGAGGCTCTTCAAAGAGGATCTATTAAGTTTTCGGAACAATATAAAATTAATCTTTTAATGAAGAACAGACAGTACCAAATTAATTAATTTAAAGCAGTTGCAGAATCTTCTCTCACGCAATTGTAAAAATGAAATCAAGTATTACTTTTATATCTTTCTTGCTCAAAACAATATTTTTTTCTGCTTTGGTATCAAATATACTTTAAGAACAATATCATTCTATCAATTTACTTACAGATTACCCTATATTTTCGAAAAAGTTAGTAATCCGAAAATACAAGAGGTTTTTTTTTAAATCAAATACTTGAAAAAAAGGATCAGCTATGATTTTAATTTTCATGGTTTTTAGTTACTAGAACTATGACAAACAATACCCCGTAATCCGTTTTCTTTGATATTTTTGTTTAACCCATTCTTCATTCAGGGATACCGTGAATGTGACTTGAATACTCCGCACATGGACCAAAGTATTCTGGTCCGAGCCCGAGTTCATAGTTATTTCGGGCTTAGACCAAAGAGTTGTTGGTCCAACTGCGGAGCAACCGTTCGATCCTAGGATGGACTGCTCACCGGACTTGGACCGTAACAAAATCATTGATTTTTCATTGGACCAACTCATCTCGAGAAGAATCTAAAAGAAGGGCGAAAAGTGTCAGAAATTTTTTTTTTATTTCTCTCAAAATCAGTGGTCATTCTTCATTTCAACCACTTGTGGACTTCATGAAAAATATAAATCACGATATTCGACCTTTGAAAAGTCTAATTCGTGAGTTTTTGATTGTTAATCAAAATTTCTCAAAACTTATTTTTTTCTTCATTAAAATGAAAGAATGTCTTTGAATCCCTAGTGGGAAACGTTTACAAAAAAGTTAAAGAAACTGCAAATATTTTTTCAGTAAACTACAACTAGGGGAAATTATGCAAGAGTAGGTCACTACAATTTCCAAAGTTTTTATACATTTTATAAAAAATAATTGGAAACAGTAATTAATACTACGGGAAATCTTAACTAGTCATTTGATTATTTTTACGAAAAATAGTTCATAAAATCAATTATTTACACATTTTCAATGTTTTTAAGAAACCTTTTTGAATATTGTTTTTCACGCTTTTCATTGAAGAGTAGGTCATCACTTCTTATACAAAAATCAGAGATGAAAAAACATTTCCTCATACATGATCGTAAAGTATCATTAATGGACACTAAACTCTAATCGTTTTTATGGGATGAAATAGCGAAAATTATTCAAACTATTGGAAAAATTAATCGAACCGAGGTTTATTGACACTTTCAGATCTGTGAGAGTACAAAAGTTTGGTATACAACATCTCTTGCCAAATCTAACACAAGAAAAGTGACAGTTGTTAACTTGTTAGCACTATTTGCGTTTGTTCTATGAAGTTGTTTTCGAGTTCATTCAGTGATACCAATCAAAATAAGCTATTGTCCATGTGACCTACTCCTTCTGACCTACTCTTTAGAAACGCACCAAGTAACAAAAGTACTTAAATAATTTTAAATATAAAATGGAAAGCCTTTGGCCTCAAACATATTGTTAATTAGATTCTAAACTTTACTTACAATGCAAAAATTTACCAAGAAACAATTTTATTCTGATAAAACTGTTTACATAACTTAATCATATTTTTTTTGTTTTCATACCGAAAACCAGTTTTTTATGTATATTTGTTGTATATTGTCGTGCTTTATTGTACTTGTCATATTTGTTAATAAAGTACAAGAATTTACAAGTATTGCATCGAAATATTTATTACCTTTCGACCTAGGATGACAAATATTTAAATGCAATAATCTCTATGAAATCGAAAAAAGTTCAGTTTACTAAAAGCTCTGAAACTTAGAGCTTAAACTTCAATCGAAGAACGCTTTTATTTACTTAAAGCTCTGAAACCAAAACTTTTGGAGGTGTTTTGATTGATAAGGGTAATTGATATAAATCCCGATGTTTGCACAGATCCAGTCAAAGGTGTATTCAATGTCATATTAAATTTCTGTAACCAATCGTAATGGAAGAGATCGATTCAGCGTTTAAAAAGTGAAGCAAAATTTGTTCATTCCCATTTTCTACTTTTGGGGTAATTTTTTTTATGAGGATAATTAATATAAATCCTGATCTTTGCAAGGGTCTTGCGAAAGGGGTATTCAATGTCATATTCAATATCGCTAAAAATCGTAGAGGAGGGAATCGATTTAGCATTTAAAAAGTAGAGCAAAATCTTTTTCTTAAAATTTTCCCTTACTGGGGGCAATTTTATTGATAAGGATAATTGATATAAAGCGCGATTTTTGTACAGGTCATGCGAAAGGTGTATTCAATGTCAAATTCAGTATCCGGAAGAATCGTGAAGGAGGGAATTAATTGAGCAATTGAAAAGTAGAGCTAAATCTTTTTCTTACGATCTCCCACTTTTGGGGGTATTTTTAGCGACAAAGGTAATTGATATGAATTCTGATATATGTAGACATCTAGCAAAAGGTATATTCAATGTCATATTCAATATCAGTAACAATCGTGAAGGTGAGAATCGAATTTCCACAAATTTCGATAAGTTATAATTATCCTGATTTTTTCACAGATATGAGTTTTCAAAGAATTTAATGTTTTATTAATAATTAGTAGAAATTTTAAAAGAAAGAATATACTTTTTAGCTGCTTTGAAACAAAATCTGCTTATCACAATGTCTTATGAAAATAATTATTGTTTCCAAGTAATCATATTTTCTCTTGTAACTCAAAAATATTAGCCTCATTTTAAGAGGTCTATATTGATCCTGTTGGATGACAAGTTAGTTAATTTATTAATTTCAAACAATATTTTAACGTATATTTATCAGGATTTAAAATTGAATATCTGTATAGATTTTTGTAGGAGTTAAGTTATTATTTTCTGAATTCAATTATATTCTACAGAAAAAAGAAACTCGCAAACTTGAAAGTTGCAGAATATGAGAAACTACTGTGCTAGACTGTACTCGAATTTACTAAGAAAGGCTCAAGATGACGATTTAAGCTAAATACCTGACCCTTGAAGCCACGCCTAATTGTTTCTTTTCCTCCCAACAGACGAAAGTTCAGGCAGTAATAAAACGTCATTATGACCTAGCAGCAAGTGCACGAAGTCAGAATTTACCAAGAATTTCGAATAGGTCCCTCAAAACCTTTTTTCCAATGGGAAAAAATTATGGTAAATTATTAAAACTTTGCAGATATCTTGTCCACGTGTGAAGCAAGCGTTTCACGATGTTCCTATCCTCAGAAACCAAATTAAGTTTACCAAATTTAAAGCTAAACATGGATTAAAAAAATTTACTGCCTAAACTGATACAAAATTTATTGCAAATTTTTTTATATGAGGTGTTAGACAACCTGGAGAATTGCTCATAGGGACAATTTAGGTTCACTGGTATCAAGATAGTATTTATAACGATTCATAAATGAGGAAAGAATATTTGTGTAAAAAATCGTTCTTTTCCCTCTTTTCTTAGATAAACGCTTAACTATACAAAAAAGTCAAAGCAACTTTATTCGTGCAGAACAAGATGTGAAACATTTTTCTGATTAACTATTTCTCACTGAAAGTAACCGTTTTATGAAAAACAAGAAAAACTTCAAAAATATGATTTTTACTGCAATTTTGCATCATCACAAGAAAAGCTTCATTTCATCATTTAAAGAAAAGCAGTTATAAATTTTTTTTGTGGGTGACTATACCATCTAAAAGGCATATAAAAATTCAGCTTAATGAGATTTAATCCTATGCTAGGGCCATTTTTGTACCTTGTTGACTGGCCTATCTTGGATGCTTTGCGAACATTGTAGCAGTTCCGTTCTGGATTCTCAAAAGTTCGACCCGGCATGACCCTCGGCCCAGAGATTCGGTAATACCCAGGCTGTTTTCGCTGGGCTTCTTAACCCATCTTTTACTCAGCACATGGATCGGAGAGTCTGTTTATATGGATCCAAAATTCACACTGGAGATCCGTGTATACATATCCACTCATTAATTTCCATACTCAAACAGGCCGGGGTTAGTTTAGCTCCTGAGTTCACGTGATACGCATCCCTCCACCTCATACAATTCCGAGCATTCCTCATCATCTCCCTCGTCCTACTAACCGCAAGTAAGACCAACGATTCTTCCATAAATAATTCCAACCAAAGTCAAAAATTTTAAAAAATAATGTAGCATAACAGTCATCTTCCGTGTACGCAGGGTGGCCTTATTCACAGAAAGCGATTCGCCGCTATCATTGTTCGCAGAAAATTGCGAGCGATGCGGCAAGTGTTCAGCAACATCGCTGTCTCCAGAAGATGTGGCAAATTCCAAGCTTCCAGTTCTTGAAAGTTTTGGGCGCAGCTCGCATTAATGTTCCCCGCGGAGATCATGGTCGGGTGGATTAAGACAATATTTAACCTCCATGTGGTCAAGACCTCCTGCCTCAGCTAGGTGTATTTCTGGTTTTTCACAGTGTGCCGAAACTAAATGTTGTTATTTAAGCAAACACTGAATGTCAATGGTCCATACAAGCTGAGCTCGTTTATCCCACCAGAGGACGTCCGGTTGATTATGTGTGACGAGATGATCTGTCAGGATAGTCCTGTCCCAGTAGAGGAAATGCTGCTCATTCTCTAGTACTCTTACTGGGGCGTATTTGTAACAGACGTTCGTTCCTATTAAATATTTAGTTTTCATTGAAAAATAAACAAAAATCACGTGCGTTACACCCGAAAGAGGTATTTGCAATGATAAAGATGTGTCTCTATACTAAAGTTCTTAACGCAAACGGTTTTTCTTGAATATCTCCGTTATAACCAGGCGACATTAACGAATCTTTTCCGTTGAAGGGCAGTATACATTTATTGCAAACCCCTATTGTAACTAAAACTGCGCGTCCATGACAGTCCTCAGTAAGGGCATATAATGTGTGCGCGTGTGTATGTTCATTACTTGAAATCGACCAGTATCTCCCCAGCGATATTCCCCTGGACTAGGAGCCTCTTTTCTGAAAATTCTGGAATGACCTACCATGTTCTGGAATATTCTACTTTGTTCTAGATTAATCGTGAATTCTGGATTGTCTTGGAATTTTCTAAATAACTTCGGAATTTTTTTATAGAATGATATTAAATATTCTAGAGTGTTCTGTGATTTTCTCGAATATTCTTTCATTTATAAAATACTCTATAAATTATGGAATGGTCTTTGCTTTTCTGCAATATTCAGAAATGATCTAGAATGTTATGGAGTAAAATATTCTACAATTTGCTTGAAGAATCTGAAAGCTTGCGAAAAATTCTGGAATATTCTGAAATTTTGCAGAATGATTTTTAATCTCATTGAACATTCTCTATTTTTAAAATTTTCTATGAATCTGTAAAGTTCTTGACTTTTCTGGAGTATTCTCGAATCTTTTAATATGTCCTTAAACATATAATGAATATTCGTACGAAAAAAGTTCATTTTAGTAATCGAATCTTTCATGTTTCAGGGATCATCCATAAATTACGTACGGCTTTTAGGGTGATGGGAGGGTGGGGGCTCAGCGAAATATCACGACGACCCCTCAGACATTTAGCGGTACAATCAATAGTTTTCGATGAAAAGAAAATTCAATATTTTCTTGAAAATAATCACCATTTACAAACCCAAAAAAAAATGGTGAGTGGCTCCAGGCCTGAAAATATTCTCTAATGTTCCATCTGAAAATACGCAAAAGTTCAACTCTGTCCCTCTGTACTGTTTTTGTTCGCTCATCTTTGCATTACTCATATTTTATGATATCTTCTCCTACAATATCTTCTCCTACAATTCTATTCATAGAGAATTGCCCTTAGAGCTAAGTGACGTTGTGTTGCATTTTTCTGAAAAAGTGGATGCTCTTGAATTATTTAGTATCGGAATTCGCTATAAACAGACGCACACGTTCAGTATGTATATACATGACTCATAGCACTTTCTGTACTTTCTTTTACAGGATCGCAAATGCGTCTCTTACGTAAGCCACCACGCCAGGCTGCACTTCTCGTATCTCGTGTAATAAATAATTGTGGTAAACGAACGTGCGAGCGCGCTTGTCGTGAATCTTGTGGAAATACTCTTATGATCAGAGAAAGTCTTGTGAAGAGCCGCGCTCAAATGTGGGTGATAATGCCTGTTGAATATGCAAATTTATTTTATCTTGTTTATGAAGAAATAATAAACGTACAATACTGATCGAAGTATCGCTGTTGAAAGATTCTTAGCAAGCACTCGAACTCGTTTCCAAGAAGTTTGTGCAACTTCTGAGTTTTTATTATTATGGGTCAGATTATTTATGTGAAAGAAGATTACTTATATTGTTTATGATGATTTTCTCATGACATTCGTTTCTTCAATTGTAACCGAACAAGTTGTTCACGAAATGAATACTTTTTTATAAAAATCATAATTCATTCCAAATTAATTATTTATTTATTTTTCAATCGTTATCTTACTCCTTTTCATTACCTTTAGAAAACAGATGAATGAAATAGTTGAAAAAGATTTTTTTATATAAAATCATAAAAGAAAATTTATGTGAAATACAATACTTGTTTTATGTAATTAATAATAAAAAGCACTAAAAATTGATGTGAATAAGCTGAGACTGATTCTAGGTAAACGCGTCTTTTAAGTAGTAACAGCCTCTCTCGTCAGACCGAGTACTTGGCCAGGAATGAAAAATTCTGGCCTTTTTATGTGTTTTGCTGTTAGTTTATTGTTCTGCAAGCTGATTTTTAAAGAATCCTCAAATAAAAACAGAATAAAATTTAATGAAATCACTTTTCACGCAAAAAGTAGTATGAATCGGAGTGAACTCATTTCCGATGTACGAAAAAAGTATTACATTTGCTGGTATAACTTTTTATAAGCAATTTACAATTTGAATGGAGCTTTATCAAAAGAAAAAATTAAGGTTTTGGATGAAGAAATGCCCGACCTCATTGATTTCAATTTTGAATGAAAAACGATTAATAATTATAACTATAACAAAAAGTCCTTGCGAATTATAAAAGTTAAATTCTGTCTGTTTCCATCTAGTCCTATCCACTGACCATAGAGTTTGGGGAAGTTTTTTAGGTTGTTTTAGAACAATTTACGTCCACACGATATGATATATGGAGTTGAAAATTCAGGAGGTCCAAATTTTTTGAATTACAGAAAGAATTTTCTCTAAATTCTAAAAATGTATGATCATATAAACGTTTCTTAGGGTCTTTTATTTCATTTTCCAAATTTTTAACTGGATATCTCATTTCGGCTCGACGTAAGTTGTTCAAAAAAATATCGGTAAGGTAAGAACGGAATAATTTTGACATGACCTTAACTTATTGAATAATATTAATCTTTAAATTCATTAATTCATTCATTAACTTTGTCCACGTTGAAGCTCATATGATTCCGATCGCTTTTAAGGTGTTTTTTCTCTCGCAACTTTTTCTATCTTGTCATTGTGACAGTTTGTTAGTATACGTCAGTTTGATATCCTAAAAAATTGTTTTCCCACTCTGAGCAACGTGAAGTTATTTCCCTTGCATAGAATTGCTTCATCATTGATTTTCAAGTTATTAATTTTGCACTTTAGATTAAAATGAGTGGATTTTGAAATGCGTGATGCAAAATTTGAAAATGACTCATTTTTAATGACCGAATGAATTACAGTTTTGACTGCGCAATTCTAAAATAGCTTCATTTTTGAGGCCTTGAAAAAAATTGCTTAGCTTCAAAAGCTTAGATTCGAAAATATTTGTTTTCTTAAGTTTGTTAATTTTCAAATGCAGTAAATTCATTATATTTGAACCTGTTCTGTTTTGGAGGTTTCCAATATCATATTGCGCAATGCTGTAGACTGCTACTTTAAAATCGTATAATCTTGAATATTATATTTTGAAATAGTGTCTAATTTTGAAGTCCTTATAGGAATTAACTTATATACGAGGCACTATTTCTCAACTTCCCCGAACTAAAATCCGATCGGGCTCGATCGGACTCAAACTTGGGCAAAGCGTAGTCCCATTGGAATCAGGTGGTAGTTTATGAAGATAAAATTTTGTTGTTGGGACATATATTTACCGAGCGAAAGGTTAAAAAATGAAATTCAAAAATAAATTTAACTGTTTTTGAATTGAGGTTTCTTTTTTTCGACTAAAAAGAATGCTTAGGATTTTTCCTCTCAATACCTTTAGGTTCAAAAATCGACATATTATTATGACTCTCTCAATTTTATTTTTAAAAAATGTGTTCTCAGTATGATTTTGATAGGCTACTTCAAGCGCTTTCTATTGAACATAAGAATTTATTTATATTCAGAAAGTAATAAATCTTTAAAAAAGATGGCATCCGCACAAAACCTACCCAAAATTTACTTTTACGAATAAATAATACGTCCAATTTTGAAGCTGAAGGTATTTTGGTTTTTTTTTAATTGTTCAGAAATTTTAGACTATTCAAGCGTTCCTTAGTGCCTTTTATATAATTTCCTAGATTTTCAACTCGATATCTCAATTCGCGTGGACATGAGCTTTTGCAAAAAAAATGTCGGTAAGGTAGGAAGCTGTTGAGTATCACATGATCTTAAATTAAAGGGCTTCCAATGTTTAATTTTACATTATTTAAAGTTTGATAAGTTTCTGAATTTTTAAATTTTAGTTTCGAATACTTTGAACTCAGAAGAATTCTAATGTCTTGAATGCTTAATACTTGAATTGGAAAATTTTTCAGGTTTGAAAGTTTTAATTTTTTAATTTTAATGACCTGGAAGAAAGTATGTTAACCGGAAATGGACCAGAATCTTGTCTTTGTTTTCAGAGGCCACCCTAAAATATTTATATTATATCTCGGATGTTTCCTCTTTGTTTGTATTTATAATTGTATGGTCCTCATCTGATGAACACTTTGCTTTCTCATTAGAATTAATTAGCAAATATAAATCTATGCTTCCTCGTAGAGTAAGCATTAATCATTTTTTTTACATATTCAAAATTAATAATGAAAATGTTTCAAAATATTAGGGAATATCCACCATAAAAATAAAGAATACAAATAGGTGAATCAATTCGTGTTGAATCAAGGAGTCTTTTCTATTCTTGCATCAAATTTGAATTATGTTAATAAAAAATTTCTATTGTAAAAAACTAATTTTCAAAATATTATAAATAACCATCACTTTTCTCACTCCTGAATAAAATGTATTAATATTATAAGTCAATCGATTCGTCTCGAACTAAAGAAATTTTTATATTCCTGCATCAACTGTGAATTACGTCAATGAAAAAATTTTTCCTATAAAACTCATTTTTAAAATATTATGAAATACTAAAAAACATGTAATGAATATTTTTGGAAATTCTTGCACCAGTTTTGAGATAGCAGTGCCGAAAATGAGATCTCCAAATTTTACCAATAAATCTACAATCGACTTTAACTTATCGTGTTTACAAAAACGGTCGACACACACACGCACACAGACGCACACTCGCGCATTCGGACAATTGCTCAGAAGGTTTTATTTAACATTTACCAACTTAGACACGTTTTAATAAATCATTTTGAGGATATTTGAAATCTTTACGTCTACAAAGCTTCCTCTATGTGGAAGTAAAATTATCACAAAAGCAAACAAACACTTGTATTACTTGTTTTATTCACCATGATCCGCACTGCTGCGCCATCATAGCTTACCTTCTCCTACTAGGATAAAGTAGTTTTTAGTGAAGTTTCCAACTCTTTGTGGCTTTTGTTAGAAATGGGAAATTAGAATATAGTTAAAGTGTCAGTTCAGTGACATTTCCTGAAATACGAATTCGCAAACTAAAGGTAAGAAATAATGACAAAAGAATCTTATGAATGATTGATGCTCATTGCTCGTACGAGTCGTTACGCGACCAATTCTTTTACAAGAACATGGGTACTCATAAAATGATAATTCAGATATTTTTCTTCCCAGGCAGGCGTTTTTCTTTCATTTCTTTACGTCTATCTGGTATGAAAAATTCAATCGACTTACTAGCTTATGAGTAAATTCGTTTGAAAGAATCAGTCACGTGACTCCGCACAGTGATCCAAATCAGTAATTTACTATTCAAAATCGACTAGACCCATGTGGAAATGTGCCCGATTTTGCCCGAATAGTTTTTGGGCGCCAATTTGGCCCCAATTGGGCGTCTCAGTTTAAAAAAATGTAATTTATTTGAAAAATATATTGCTTGTCTATTAGGCTAGATGCACTCCGATCATAAACATGCAATTCGCTTGGCTACTCTGAATTTTTGATTTTTAAAATTTACGCAATAAAAGCAACACATATACATGGACAATTTGTTATGGTTTAGACTGATTTTGCACAGGGTTGGCGCTGCCAGTCAGGCCCCGGCTGATTTTCACAAACAACACCCAACTGCTACTACGTAGGTGCGTAGAAAACTTCAAGTGGTGACCAAAATCTTATTCCTAATGTTGAGACCAGCGACTTTTTATCTACATAATATAAATAAAAAACGTCGCGCAGAAGAGTAATTGTTTGCCTGCGCAAAAAATTATAATTTACGATTTCTTCATTGATCTAAGGAAAATAGATTTTGAAAAGTTATTTTGGTCCCGTGAAACCTCAGAATATTGATCGATCTATGTCGAGTTTTCGCACAGGTTACAAGCAACCCAAAATAAAAGTTTTCCTTGCTAGGCCGTTTTTGATTTCGAAAATTTTATTTTTTTGACACATCCTGACCAATAAAAAAAAATGTCTATTATATTTTCCCTACACTGAGAAAAATATTCATGCAATCGAATATTATTTTTTGGCTCAACAAAAAGTTTTAGTGGCACAACAAATATTTTGTTGGTTTCAAAACATGTTTTGCTATGCAAACAAAATATGGTGGAACAAAGAAAAAATTTTGTTGCACAAATACCAACTAAACTATTTTATTGTAAGAAAAAAAAACATTTTTCTCACAATATTATATATATTTTCTCTGTTTAGGTTTTTATACACTTTAAAATTATCCGCGCTCTTTCATGACCTTATTTTGAATAATCAGAACGTGGCGAGAAACAATGCCAGCGACCTCAGCTGCCCGTGCTGCTCAGTGTTTCTTTCGTTCTTTTGGAGGAAGCGTAATGGCGTAAATCGCACAAATGCAGAATAAAGGTGCGAGTGAAGAATTGTTATCTTTGATTAAGACAGTCAAAACCAGCCTTTCATAATACTTTTAATGTTTGTTTCTCGAAAAAGCATTGTGTAATAAGGATGACGGAAGAAAAATGTGTCGGTAGTTTCATTCTCACACCATCTAATCCAAACATACTAACTTTCCGCCTTAAGAAACTCAATAAAATTTGTATACTTCATTAAATTGAAATACGTGAGTGCGGTAGATAAACAAAATGCATTATTATTATAATATTAATGAAAAAATTCCTTTCTAAGTTAAATAGGCATAACTAAGATTGCCCAACGGGGGTCCAACTGGATAGCCCCATTGGGCATAGGTACAACTCACCGTTAGAAGCCAGAATGGAGCCCAATCTGGGAGTAATTGGGATGCCCATCTGGTGCCTAATTGGTAGTTAGGCAACCTGACTGGGACCCAGTCTGGCCCCAATCGACTTTTCCACACGGGGAGCTTACAGTTCTTAGCCGAATTCAATGTTTTTTTTAGAAATGCTCAGCATTAAATAAGAAAGCACGTCTATAATATATTTTTTTTAATTTGTCCTTCTGATATGTCTTTATAATTAAGTAATCTGGAAAAATGACACTTCTTGAGAATATTATTTTTTATCGCCAAGGAAAAGACTTGAATAAAGTTGCTGTGAATTAGAATTAATTCAGGTACACTTAAGAAACGTATATAACAAGTTTAAGATTGAAGCTAATAGTTGTAAACAAATTATATAAACCAATACATGGGTGAGGTCAACGTCATAAAAAAGTTGTTTGTTGACTAAAACTGCTCAAGTCCATTACAGAAATAATACTTGTAACAAATAATCACCAAATATTAAAATCTATATTGTTATGAACATTTTAATAAACAAATAGTAAAACTTTGCACCTTCTTCATAGGTATATATTACTTCACTCATCAAACCAGTATCAAATACATTTTACATTGATAAATATTCACAAAAATTTCGAAATATCAAATGTTTTTTATTGTTAATGATGAAAAGTATAAACAAATTCCAAAATTAGTCACTTTCACATAGAAATTTTTTTTTCTACTGAACAATATTCCAGAGAGCTAAATAGTGATATTCCGTTATGAAAATGTGGCTTTGACTCTTAATTGTTATTGTTATGAACAAATTTTAGAATGAATATTCTTTTTTGCATTTTTGCATAGAAAAATACTGTTTCTCTCATTATACCAATTAAAAATATGATCTAAAGTAATATTTAATCACAAAACATTATAAAATTTAAGTCCATCTCATTGTTAATAACATAAATTATAAAAAAAATTCCAAAATAGTCACTTTCGCGCATAAAAAAATTACTTCTATGTCATGTTCTACCTAACTGCATAGAAATTTTCCAGTAAGAAAATATGTCGTTGACTCTTAGTTTTTATTGTTTATACCAAATTATTAAATAAATAACCGAGAATTGCCAAAGCTAAGTCTCATTTAAGACAATTTTCTCTTGCGAGTGTCTTGTGAACTTATAACACAAAATAATCATGTCTTGGGACTATGTACATCCATCTAGCGGCAAAGACTGAACTAACGGTTTTTCATTTATTTTGTTCTCTGGTAAAGACACATCAAAACAAATAATCCAGCTTCCACTGATACTTCTGTATGCACTGACAGGTTTGGAGGGTTTGGCTAGAAATGTCGAGTAAGGTCCCATGATTATGAATATTCAGGGTACTTTTTCGAAAAGTTAGTCGTTAATTGCTCAAACAAGTTTTTTGAAAACAAATATAGCATTTTTGGAAAGAAAATTCTGTAAATTTTTTCAAGTTATAGCGTTATAAACAATTAAAATCGCACTTAAACTGACACATTTTCAGGTAGATATTTCAGCACCTATTGTACCAAAAATTTGGTCCAATAGGTGCTGAGATATCTACTTGCAAATATTTTCAATTTTAGTCAATTTTAGTGCACATTTAATTGTTTATAACGTTTTAAATTGAAAACGGTTGATTGTACAAACAAAGTGTAAATGGCAACAAGTCTTGTCTTACGAGTAGTTCAAACTTTCTAAAACCAATTTTACATTTTTTTTCATAAATACTGTATTTGTTTGAGAAAACTTGTTTAAACAATAAACGACCAACTTTTCGAAGAAGTACCCTGGATATTCATAATGAGGGGGCCATTCTCGATATTTTAAGCTGAAGTTACCCTCCAGAACTCTCACTGCGTACAAAAGTGTTAGTGGTAGCTGGATTAAAATAAAGAACAGGCTCGCCAAAATTCGAGATTCGCGTGGTTGGTATGAAACTTGGTACAATGGGGGTTTCGGGGTCACGGATTTTAAATCAAATGTCAAAATTAAAAAATTCGAAATAGCAGATCCAATATGGTGCGCACCATTTCAAAATTCTTACATATTTGCATGAAAGTTCACACATTTTCTTAATGGGAAATTACTATTCAGTTGTATAGAATATGACATAGTAGAAAAAATCATTCATCATAGTAGTAAAAACTAATAGTTTTCGAATTTTCTTATAATTTTTGTCATTAACAATAAGAGGAGTTAAACGTTTATAATTTTCTATGAAAAACCGGTTGAAAATTGTAAGTTCTAGCCGATTTTGAACAAAGAAATTCCTGATTCGGACCATTGTGCACCGTGTCAGACTGATACATGTCCTTGAGGTGAAAGGGTAGTTTTCGCTGGGCATATAAATGACTGCAGCGACATCTATAACAAAATAGAAAATACAGTCTATTGCCCCATAGAAAATATAAGTGTAAGCTCATGTCCAAAAATCGGTAATATTCTGTCGGTAAAATGTTTGACCTGTCAGAGAAGAAAGATTGGGAACGAAAAAGGCAGCCTTCTACTTTTGAACCATGAAAATTTTTATTACCATACACCCTTGCATCTGGTTCTAGGCACCGTTATTCGGCCCACCTGCTCAGCTGCAGAGAAATTCATAAAATATAAAAATATTTCCTCTGTATAATCCGCATGAGAATTAATGTATTGACATCCCATAAAATAAAAACGTAAGATGAATGAAATTATACACATGTATATAAATAATTATAAAATAATTTTCGTAAGCATGAAAGCTACTTTTATGACCTCAGATATAGCTAACATATTGAGGGTAAGGTAAATTCTCGAAAACATACACGTAATAGGACTTATTTCAGAAAGAGTTACTAATGGATATGTGTACTACCTGGTACTACTGACTAAGAAGTAGAGAAAGGCATGCACGGTACTGTGAAACTCATATAAAGAGTGATTCAGCTACACATAGAAAGAATTTTTCACAGAAGCTAGCTTTTTGTTCATATTGTTTATTATTACGTACATTTTTATTTTTTACCGCACTAATTTCATTATATTATCATTACTTGTGCATTTTATTATGTATTTTATTACGAATATTAAAATAGAAATTTACACACTTATTCAGGACTTTGAGGGTCTTTTTTAAAAATGGCGACCCTCAAGTCCCACATAAATATTTTCGCTGTACAATATGCATGAGAAATAACACTGGTCAATATAACGTTACCTATGCATTCATAAAATGGGATATTGGCTATTTCCGAAGTATTTTTTCGTGCTGAATACGAATCAGACCTCTATTTTTTGCACACGTGTCAACTTTTTCAGATTTGTTGAAACAAAGTTTATTTTAAAGAAATCACAAATCGGGCTCTATGCTGGTATAGGTGGTTCTTTTTTTAACAAAAGTCATTTAATGATCTCCACGCGATTTTTAATGCTAAATAATAAACAAAATGCAAAAAAATGAGGTTTTGTAAAAAAAGTTATATACTCAGGCAAATGTTTACATTAAATAACATAGAGGTCATTTTTATCGTTTTTGCAATAAAATTTTTTTTAACGTTTACAATTCGAGCGCTAACTGTTCGCCAGATATTTGATGAAGAAACGATTACTTTCTGTAAAGTTTACAATTCATGCTTACTGAAGGCAAATTACTGTACTCAAATTGTGCATTGTTCGCCGAAATTTACACAAATTCACTACAATTCTTTGAAATTGACAAAATTTCGAAAATTTACTTGAATTTACATGAATTCCTTTTAATTCGCAACATCAGAGAACCCCTAGTTTTTTCTGTTATCTGTCAAAATCAGGTGTTAATGAGAAAAATGGTTCCTTTGAGAACAGTTGACAATGACATTAAGCGTGAAGGCTTTTTCACACCCCATATTTCTGCAAATGCCACAGGGGTCAGAGTAGCAGGTTGTTTTCAACGAAAAATAAATTCTTTTATAGAAAAATCACTGAGTTCTTTTCAGAACTCACAAATTCCATCATCATGACGTTATATTTAGTGTTTTTTGGCAGGAAATGGATTATTTTACTGAAAAATCACAAATTCTCTTTAAAACCTTGCATGTTTCATTATTTTGAAGTTATGTTGGATGTTTTCTGGGGAAAATGGATTATTCTACAGGAAAATCACTAAGAGTCTTCTCCCATATCAGCATTTTTCTGCCTAGTGACAAAACGCAGACCTTAGAAACGGCAGAATAACGCGATAATGGGACCTCCCAATTCCCATTATTTCGAGGTTATGTTGGGTTTTCTCTGGGGGAAATGGATCATTCTATAGATAAAGCACTAAGGGTTCCGTCCCGTGTCGGCGTTTTTCTGCCTAGTTCTGCGTTCGGCGTTTTGTCACTAGGCATTTCAGCCAATAATAGAGTGTCTGAGAATGACTAGAAAGATGTCATTGGCTGAAATGCCCAGTGACAAAACGCGGACTTCAGCACTGGCAGAAAAACGCGATAATGGGACGACACCCTCATGTCCCTTCAAAATCTCTCAAGTTCCGTTAATTTTAGGTTATGTTGGGTTTTTTCTGAGGGAATGGATTATTTTATAGAAAAATCACTAAGTTCCTTTGAAAACTGACAAATTTCACCATTCTGAATGTATGTTGGGTGTTTTCAGCAGGAAATGGATTCTCCTATAGACAAATCACTAATAGCATTTTCCACTGGTTACACTTTTCTTTCACTCAGTGTAGCTTCTACACCAATCACGAATCTCCTTTTCGACAATCTAACCTCAAAAAAGGACGTTTCTACACCGGGTTTGCGAAAGACGTCTATTTTTGTTGGCTTCTGCTACACGACCTCATGGAGCTCGTGTTGCGAAATCGATGGTCATTGGTTCGTTGCCAATCCGGCGTGGGAGTTAGATTATTTTGAGGTTAGATTGCCGAAATTGTAATTCGGGATTGGTGGAAAAACTACACCAAGTATAAGGAAAGCGTAACCAGTGGAAAATGCTATTAGTCCGTTCAAAACCTCACAAGTTCTATTATATTGAGGTTACGTTGAAATGGATTCTTTTATAGAAATATTACTAAGTCCCTTCAAAAACACACAACGTATTTTACTTCTCTTCTTCTTCCAATTATTAAAAAAATATGGTATCTCAATTACCGTTTCATATTTTTTCAGCAATTCAAGGAAGAGCATAAGAATGAATATTGAAAATATATTTACGATTAGAAAAGCATTTCGCAAACAAATTTTTCGCATCAGCAAACATTCTTAGACAAGACCTGACCATTTTCGCGGAATGATATAATTTTTTCGCGAAAGTTTGCAAACATAACGTCGAAATTAGGAAAGCAGTTATTTTGAGACAAGACCTGATCATTTTCGCGAAATCATATAATTCTCCCGCCAAAATGTACAACCATAACCTCGGAATCAGCATAGTTATTCTATGTATCCTTTGCAACATCTACTGCAATTTGTTTTTAAATCATAATTTGAATTGTGCGCCAAGCACAGTGGTACGAACATTGTGGTTGAGCATTTCTATATTATCTAGTACCTTAGGTCGAATGTCTCCAAGCCAAAAATTCGCGTTCATGAATGTACTTCATAAACGTATGTAATGAGGACAGGAAACTTGAGTTAAGGGGGTAGTATGAGAGACGGCGGCTATGTCGGAGCCGATTGTGCGTAGTTTCGTACTGCGCATAAGGCTATATCTTCTTCTCCGCTAGCTAGAAAGCGGCAGCCTGATGCGCAGTACAAATTACGCAACGATGGAATGGCCATATAGGCGCCGTCATTTCAGCAACGGGTGCTCTATTCCCTCAACTTGTGTTTCCTGTTATACTTTCTTGATGTGCTTTCATGTTTACACACACACACACACCAATTATCCTCAAAAAGATATTTCCAGAAAATTTCATTTCAAAGCACATAAAACCTTTACAACTTGAGTTTATTCGTTAAATATCATCGTGATTGTATCCATTACAAATGCATTATGACTTTAAAAGTTTTTTTAAATGAAATTCCAATAATTGTCGAGTGGAAAGTTACTCATCTGAAACTTGTTTCCTTTTGTGCCAATCTGTCAACAAAAGTGGTTCTTTTGGACGACTTTATTTGATTCCTTTGGACACATTTTCGAAAATGAATGAATTTCACACCGCAGTAATTCCATTTTGTTGCATCTCCATTGGAACCCGAAAATTAATTCCATTTAACACTCTCCCTTTTGCTCTTGTTTTTTCAGCAGTTAGCTTTTTTCTTTCTTCAAACTTTTATCTAAAAATTTTTGATACAAAATTTCGTATTCATTTCTCTCTCACAGGTACCAATGGGCAAAGAAAGAGTTGGGCTCATTTCAAGTCGGATATTGGCCTTAAATTGAGACGCAGTATTTCTTACTTTAGGTGTATTCCGGGATTCCCCCACTGACCCAAAACCTTTCTGCCTGTTTATTACTACGCTTTCCGCTGCCTATTTGGTAATAGCTTCTTCTCCAATCCGTTTGAGGATCCGTTCTCCTCTTCTAATAACTAATCCGTTTCGATTTGGACTGAGATATTCTAGCCTAATGACCCTAATCAAGTTATAGTAGAGACACTTATTCAGAAAATTTATTATAGGATTTTAAAAAATCTACGTAATGATGGAGCTTAGGCATTAGGGCGTGTCGAAAAAATAAAATTTGGTCTTTCCTTGTCCGGGGGGTGGGGCTGAAAAATTTCTACCAAGTGCCAGAATAACTTCCTGGAAGTATGAGCAAAAAATCTCTTGAGTTCGCACAACGCAGTTAAAAGTGGAAAATACCAAAAAATATATAATTTTTCTAGTTATTTTCAAGCCAATTATTTTTTTTCTCTGATCTCACTGAACGGTAAAAGATGTAAACTATTGAAATATAAGTGCCAATGCCTTATGGTTTATAGCACATGTAGTACAAAGCTCATTAAAAATTCACTGTTGGAATCGAAATTACGAAACATGTTCGGCAGTTTAATTCTGCTACATGTTTCGCAAAAAGATGATAAAATTTTTTAAATGATGATACATGTAAGAAAATTTAATTTCTTACAACTTTCATAACTGTAAGCTACATTTGAGGAAATTACGTTCATTTAATGATGTCACTATTTTGCCACTAATCTGCAAAAAGATCCACTAAAACCTCTATTTTCTCGTAATTGCCTGTTAATGCCACTACTTCTTCAATTTCTGTTCAAAAATTTTTTAATATCGTGCTCTTACAAAGTTCTTTAAACTTTTAAATGAATTTCCAATTGCTAAAATGCAGGTACTGATATAAATGATTATTATTTTCGAACACGTAAACATATTATATCTAAACTTTTACTGGATACAAGTTTTATCCATCGGAAGTAATGCTTCTACCTTACCGTTGTTACAGGTTTTGCAATTATATAGGTTGAAAGTTTTTCCTTTTATTTTTCAAGCAAGTGTTAAAAGTATATTAGAAGAAGCATTTCATAATTCACTATGAAATGAATAATTCCTCGATGGAAGAAAGTTTTATGTATATCCGTAACGATCGAACTACTGATCAAGAAAAGACCAGCAGCGACCAGTGGCGTCAAATCAAGGAATTAAGATTGCGATTTTCTGCAGTATTTTGCTTCTTGAGGTCTTTAAAAGATTTCTATTAAACAAATGAATAAACCAAATTTGCAGAACTCATGATATATTTATCACTATTTTCCACACGGGAGCAAATACGAATTCTTCACATGAAATTTTTCGAAATTAGATAATCTACGATTTTTTTATGCAAGAAAAATATAAATATATTCTATTTTCAAGAGTTGTCCCCCATAGATATCGTTTTACTCCATACAGAGAAAAAACTGTTCTCAGGAACTTACCGTTTCCGCTTAAGTTGAGGAATCTAAAAATTATGAATAGAGTTTAGCACCACGTTTTGCGTCCATTAGGTCTAACTTATATTTGGGGCATTATTTCTCGAGTGTACCCACTAAAAAAATCAACGTCAATCTAAGTTAAGCTTGGAGAAAGTGTTGCGCGATTCGATAGTATTTCATGGAAAACCGTTTTTGGCATTTGGATAAATATTTACGGAGGGTCAGGACGTGAAATTTTTGGGATTTTTGTGGGTATTGCCTATTTCGGCGATTTTTCACTTTTTTAACGGCGATAAAAAAAATCGTCCAATACATTTTCCATAGAGTTTTTCACGCCCTCTCCATTTCTCATAAGAATTTTTGAAGGAATAGATAGTTGACCTTCAAAAATAAGTTCAAACAAAAATTTCACTTTTTTGAACAAAAGGCACATTTTTTCATTTTTTTTATCTCAAAAAAATTTAGGTTTTTTTCTTCAAGAGTCTCGAGTTTTAAGAGTGGGATTTCAATTTTTTACTTACGAAAATATGCGATGAGTGGTTGTTGAGAATATACCGTCTGCTTTGGCGATTAATATAACTCTTTTCATAGCAATTACAAAATTATTTTCTGCTACAGTTTCGATAGGATTTTTCACGCCCTTTACATTGGTCGCAACCATTTTTTTAAAAATAAATATTTGATTTTCGAAAATGAAGGACAAAAATAAATTTGACTTTTTTCATAGAAGGACACATTTTTTACAATTTCTTGGGGGCAAGAGAGGAAGCTTGGGATTTTTCCCTTATGATCCTTCAGACTAAAAAGTAAAGTTCTCATTTTTACTGTCGAAAATAAGTTTCAAGTGCTCTGGTATACACAATGACGCTAGCGCACCCGCGGCAATGTTCTAGATGATTATTTTCACGAATAGAAAATTAAGTTTTACTTTTTAATCTTAAGATTCTTCAGAAAAAAAAGCCAACCTTTCTTCCTAACTCCAAAAAAAGTTTAAAAAGTGTTCTACCATGAAAATAAGTCTAATTACTTTTGACCTTAATTTTTGAAGGTCCAATGTATACTTTTTCACGAAATGGTTACGACCAATGAAGAGGTAGTGAATTAATCGAAACTGTTTTGACTATCGAAACTGTAGTAGAAACTATTTCTTTTATTGATATTGAAAGGGTTAAAAATCGTCGAAGAAGATGGTATATTCCCAAAACCACCCAACGCTCATTTTCATAAAAGAAATGAAAGTTTCACTTTCTAACTTCAAAGCTCTTAAAAGAGAAGACCTGGCCCATGTAATACACAGCGTGATACTGATAATCATGATTGCAGTGTAACGAGTGAGAAGTTGAAATAACATGATTATGACATCTTAGTCAGTATACAGTAACATGATAATCATATACATTACTTTACATCATTATCATTTCAGGATCGCGTAATTTTTGAAATTATAAATTTTGCAACAGTGGT
>JAUMHM010098075.1:0-24239 GCA_032362435.1 Melikaiella ostensackeni
CTAGAATAAATCACTGAAGAGGGCCCATATATGGAGCCGAAACGTCTGATGGAAATCTAAATCTTCTTCATCATTTACGGACCTCAAAGCCACAAAACCAAAAATTAATCAGTAAAAAATGCATGTTCCATTTCAAATTCAGGATGTTGTTGGTGATTTATTCGAATTTTGTACATGTGAGAACCAAAAGATAAATTGATTTGGAAGATATCAGAAATTTATCGCATTTTTAAGTACCGTGGAATCACTTAACTTCGAAAACTGGCCCAAACTTTGGACATATATTTTTCTTCAATTTATACTACTTTTTGGAAAACAAAATTAGCTTCTTACGTCATTTCTGACTTTGGCCTCAAAGTTTTTATTACTCTTATATTATTTTGTTATCTATAAGCAAAAAAAAATGGGTCTCCGAAGTTTGGGCCATTCTCCGAAGTTAGGTGATTCTACGGTATTAAAAATACGATAATTTTCCGATAACTTCCATTATAGAATTACTATGAATGTTCTATGCGATTGTCAGTAAAAGTTTACTCATTTTATACTATTTGGCTCTGATCAAAATTCGCGATAGCGAATCGGCCCAGACGAGGAAAAAAATCTGCCATAAAGGAAGAAATGCGAAAAAAATCGCTACCGGAAATTAATATCTGTATCATGAATGATTTTGAACACTAAAAGTGAAATATCTCAGTCATTTTATGAGATATCTTAACCAAACTTGGTGAGTGTATAGAACCCACCAAAGTAAAAAGATTCTCTATTTGTAAATTTGGAAGACATTAACCGAAAATTGAAAGAATACGCTATAATCGAATTTTCCAAAAAAAAGCTTAGCAAAAAGTCGTCTGCTGTCTATAGTTTTGTTCCTATGATTATAAAACTTTGACAATCACCTCTCATCTTACAATTTCACGTATTAATCGAGACAAAATAAATTCGCAATTGCATCTGTTGAGAAAAAAAGAGTTAAAAAGATGAATACACACTTTTATGAAATGAACTCGAACTTCTTTTAGAAAGATGTCATCATGTTCTAAAAGTATTTTTGATGAATATGAAACACAATGATTTATAATAATAACTTTTTCATTTTTTAGTCGATCTCACTCATTTCTAACGATTTCTAACACGCAGACGCACCTGCAGCCAAAACCAATCGATCGATTTCGATGAAACTTTGCATAGATATAGTAAAAAATGTGTACATATGCTACTTTTTCAGGAGAAGGTGAACCATAAATATATCATGGAGTTAAATTTAAATTTATCAAAAAATTTACTCTTTTTAACATGCAGACATACCAATAGATAAAATCAGGCAATCGATTTCGATGGAACTTTGCATAAACAAAATAAATAATGTGTACATATGCCGATTCTTTAGCAGAATGTGATAAATCGACATAACATGAAGTTAGATTACAATTTATCAAAAAATTTACTGTTTTTAACACGTAGACGCACCAAGAGCCAAAACCAATCGATCGATTTCGATGAGACTTTGCATAAACATAATAAATAAGGTGCACATATGCCACTTTTTCAGGAGAAGGTGATCCATAAACATATCATGGAGTTAAATTTGAATTTATTAGAAAATTCACTGTTTTTAACATATAGATATACCTTCAGCCAAAACCAATCGATCGATTTTGATGAAAATTTGCATAAATATAGTAAGAAAGAGAGAAAAATGCGGATTCAAAACCCATCTTTAAGTACCCGATATAAAGTAGTGAATATAAGGAAATAAGACTGAATGTTCGCAGTTTAGGAATTGATTTTCACGATCAAATTCTGAGACTGAGTCTTGGACTTGCCATACCATTGTGTCATCTAGTCCATGACCGTTTGCTAATTTTATTACAGTTGGTACTGTATGCTTAGTTTCAAATATGAAATATATAGTACTCTTTACGAAAAAAATCAACTTGAAAATGAATTGCTGGACTTCTAGTAATCAATGAAAAATTTTCGATATGTATTTTTCTCCGTGTGTCCATATGCCACATTTTCAGGAGAAGGTGAACCATAAACATATCATGAAGTTAAATTTTAATTTATCAAAATATTTATCATTTCAAACATGCAGATGCACCGACGTAATCAAAAATAATCTATCGATTTATAGTTTCATACAAAACCATCGTTGACTGAATAATATACCGTTTTATATAACAAACCATCATGATTCAGAAAATATTATTAATTGAAGATTGTGTTTACATAAAGTTAACCCAAAATTTTTACTCAATACCGTTGTAAGACTCTTAGAAATTAATAAGCATATTGAAATTGAAAATTTCTTATTTGTCATCTTCGCTTGCTTTGAAAATCTATAATTTATAAATTATCTAAGGTAAACGTCCCAGTAATAGGCATAAGCGACAGACATTTTTAAGAAAATTGAGTTCAGTTCAGTTAACGGTGCTTTCAATAGTCCTCTTTAACAGCCAAAAACTTAAAAGTCATTTAATAACTTAGTTTTGCCATAAAAGTAAAATAACATAGCCGCCTATTTGCAATCTTGTCAATGAAAGACTGGCAGAATCGCCAAACTGCACTTAGATTTAGAATATCATTTTACGCCGTTTATAACTGTTTTACGTAAAACTTTTGTATCAAAAGATTGATAATCAAATTTAAATTGACTGCTTGAGTCTTCAAAAGATCTATTAATAATATATAATATATTTATATACGAGGTTGTATTTATATTTTGGTGTGTCTAGTTTAAATTTATGGAATAATTTATTGTGGGATGGCAAGTTTATAACTAGAAGTGTAATTATGAAAATTATTCTGTCTAATTACAATATTAAAATAAAATTTGAAAATAATAAAGTCAAGTATGGTAAAATTAAAAAAATTTTGTATACATTTTATTGATAATTTAAAATGAACTAGGGTACTTTGTGTTTGAATATCCGTCAAGCCAAATTCGTATCCTTTAATTAAATCCATTTTATTCAATAAAAAATTTGTATTTAATTGGATGACCTCACTGTATTCATAAACTAACCTTAAAATACATTATTTTATTCTACATTTCATTTTGACATAAAGTGAAGTTTTTCGAAATTTTCAAAATTCGATCGGACTGGCATAATAACTTAACTAACAAGCAAATGGGCGAATAAGCTTGGATCATACTTAATTTCACCAAGATCTTTTATTTTTTTCTAAATATGAGCAGCATATTTTAAAATTACATTAAGAACTAGATCTGAGGGCCTAATAAAAAAATAATCTGTTATGTTCCCGATTTGACAGAATTAAAAGTATATACAACCTCATTTATTTCGAAATCATGACAGATGCTGATAAGCGTTTTTGCCTATCTATCACAGAATTATTCTATAAGTTTGAATAATATTAAATGAAAATTGGAGAAATCCGTTTACCTCAAAATTAGAAAAAAATGCTTAAGAAAAGGTCGACTGTAGATAACAATTTTATTCCAATTTTGTCAGAAAAGTTTACTACTGTATGTGGATTTGTTATTGTTGCGGAAAAATGAATGAAATCCCACCAAAAACACTATGTGTGAAAAAATTCTGCCAAGTACATGACTATTAATATTTTATTTATTAATGTTGAAGGGAATCAAAGTTGCGAAATCAAAAAATGAAATCAAGTACCAATTTTAGAAAATTTATATATAGCAGAGTCCTTTAAAAAAGGGAATCAGTTCAATGAAATAGTTTATCAAAAAAATTTTTGTTCGATAACAAAAATAAATTGATAATTTAGTTTATCCTTGATCTGGCCATAAATATTGATAGAAACGAACCAACGATATTGTCAAAATTTTTTAAACAAATTTTGAATATTAGTATTGATGAATAACATCTGTAAATCATTAAAACAAAGGTATTAATAGCTGAATCAAAAATGTTTGAAATCTGAATGTAGCACTAATTAAATACGAATAATTTTGGAAGAGGTTTGAAATTTAGAATTTATTTCACAGCTTACTTTACAATTATAAAGATTATAAAGGCCTAATAAAAATAAAAATAAGTGGAATTAATAGCAGAACTTGTTTCAAAATTTTTCAAAATTTATAGATTCCAACTTACATCACTTTTCCATATTTCTTACTAACCAAAAAATTGAACTTGACATTTCGAGTTTGTATCACATTTAAAACTCACAAAGTCACATACCTAATTTGAAGATATGAGAATCCATGAATCGGGGATATAGTTAGCTGTTTCAAAAACAGAAATTGCTTTCTCCAAATATATGTTAGGTTTGTTGATTTTATTTTTCAGTATTTTTCTGTTTCAACTATATTTTTTTTCACATGGGCTTAAATTAAGACACAATATGAATTGAAAATCATTTGCCAATATTTCTTCAATATTTTTTGTATTTGTAATATCTATTGTGTTTGTGTGTATCAATTTTTATAATATATGCCAATCTAGCGTCATGATTAAATCTAGTTACCGACTTAATTTAAGTCAAAACTGGAAACAAACTGAACACAAGCTTAAGACTTTGTTTTTAACAAATGAATTAGTAGAAAGTAAACTTCTACTAATTGATTTAGTAGAATTTGACTATGAATTAGTACAAATAATTGCTAAAAATCAATTGGTAAACGTGACTTCACACTACCTTTGTTGGTAGTTTTCTGGGAAATCAGGAATGACATACTCAACATTTACTTACATACATATGTCACTAAATTTTAAATTTCTGTCCGCTTGGACACATGGAATTGTTTAAGGTTTCTCGTTTGATCGCCGAAGTTAAGCAGCGCTTGGCTCGGTTATACTCGGATGGAAACCGTCGAACTAAATTAAAAATAAATACTATTGTGTATTATTATGAAAATTGTTGCCCCAAATTAAAACTAAATACTATTGTGTATTTAGAATGGGTGTTCGATGAACGTCGTATTGTAAAAAAGATGTAAAAAATTTTTAATAACTATTCCAAAGGACATTTATTTATTTATTTTTTGGTTATATTATGTACCATATTCATTTGGTTTAACTTTTGGAAATATGCATAGTTATATATATTTGAGAGAAAACATAAATAAATTTAACCCCTTCACTATATTTGCAACGATTATGTGTTCACAATTTTTTTCGAGGTTGGTTTTGAAAAATTTGACATTATAAATATGTATTTTAGTCTACTTTTGTATATTTTCTACGTATATGCATTTTTTCTAATGCAAATGCAAAGCAGATTTGAAATTGATAAAAATTCCGTGCTTCATTCAAAATCGTTAAATAGTTATCTTCTATCACGAACGAGGAGGCTTTTGAAAAATATCTAAAAATATATGGTTAAAAAGTATTTTTTAGTACACAACAAGTATCTAAAAACTAGGATTATCAAAAAACAACAGAACAGTGAAAAGAAAAATATATGAGGAGCTCGATGACGAGTGTCATAACAAATTGATAGCTTTAGATATATATGAAAAAACTTTACATAAATAACAAAAGTAAATTCGGAAATATTTGTTAAATTATGGAAAAACCAACAAATTTTTATTATATTTGTAGTGACCATCAACTCCAGGGCTATTATAATCTTAGGGTATTACTCCGTAGATTTTTTTTTATTTGTGTAATTTTGCCGTATATCTTACGAATATTATCTATAAGATGTACAAAAAGTCCTACTAAAAAAAAAGTGAAATTCCACGGATTATAGAGCATAAATGTTGTCCCATATTTACCCCAAAACATACCATAATAGCCCCAGTTGACGGTGCCTTTTAAATTAACCCGTGCAGTTGCAGACTTGTTTTTGAATCCTCACTGATTCCGTTTTCCTTTCGTATTTTTTGTAAATAATTTCCAAATTATGGAAAAAGATATTATAATATTTGGACAACATCTTTCGGTACAGTTGACATCTAAATAATTATGAACAGAATACTTTTGGTTATGATTATAAATTTCGTAAGATTATATTTTGTTATGCCTAACTTACTATGTCTTATCATCGATATGAAGCTAATTTTTGCTAATCACGAAGTTTATTTATTTTATTCCACTGTATAAAAGGAATGATTTATGAAGTATAAGACGACGGGATTCAAATAAGAACAAAATAAAACCATCAATCAAAATAAAATGATAAATACAATTTATCAACGTTTTTATTACTTGAATATTTCTTTAGGCAGATTAGAATTGTTTGAAACATTAACATACTGTTCTTAAGAATTCTTGCATCTTGAGTAAGTTTCTGTATGTTAACGCGAAAGTTAAGTGAGTTTTTTCAGTCCTTTTTCAGTACTTTTGTAAACAATTTGAAATTAATGAACATTTCTTTGTTACAAATTGTTTTCAAATTAAGAATGATTGTTTTTTGTACCAACCTTAAGCAATCAACAACTGGGTAATATCAATATATTCCTTAAAGATCGAAAGAAAATCTACTTTCTTATGAACATTTTTTGTGTACTAAAAAAGAACACCCAAAAAGTTCACAAATCAAAAATGGACTTCGAGACTACTCAATTTTTTAGCTCATTGTAGACAAATGTACAATAAATGTACAACACAAAAGAAGAAATAGGAAGAAAAAGGGAGAGTCAATCAAAACCAACCTCACACTCCTTTTCTTCGTCTTTTTTATACTACTGGGGACCAACATGTTTCGAAGCCAATTTAGACTTTCTCATCAGGGGTGATTTATAAGAAAACAACAGGTACAAAATAAAACAGAGATAATTGGTAGCAATTGTTATTTTGGTACACATTTTAAACCTTGATTGAAATTGATTTCGACATAAGCGAACTGTTCCAAATAAAAACCAAAGTCAATTATTTCATTCTTTAATCGAAAATTGATTTACACATATTCCAAATTCTGACAAAAACTAGTCAATGTATCCAAGTAATGACTCCATCAATAATTTTGTTGTATATCGCAAGATCTGTTTTTAAATTAATAGCTTTGTTACCTTCTTTCTTTATAAATAGCATTTTCATTAACTTTCTCTTTTTTTTTATTTCTCTCATTATACAAAATTTTAACATCATCTCAATTATAATCATGCCCATGTGTGTGTCTATGTTTTGTAAGGACCGAATAATATCTTGCAATCGGATAAGGGCTGAGAAAAAGAATCTGTTTACATAATTCAATATTCTTTTCATGGAATTTTTAATGAGATGATTCAAGAGCTCTATCAACAAATTCTTTACAACTATTTCATTTTAAGTGGAATGATTAGATTTAAAATTTAGTATCCTTCCTGAGCAAATAGTTTTTCTGCGTCAATCAGTGATAATATAATTTTCATCAGTTTTTATTAAGGTCAATTCAAGAAAATTCAATCCACCTTCTGTTTCAATTTCAACAGTAAACTCTTGGATGTATACTATTAAATACTTTAAGTAGGGTATCCACATTGCATGCATGTAAAGAAAGTACGGAATCATCTACATATCTTGCATAAAAGTCCAACTCAAAATTAATTTGATCAAAAACTCCATTTTCTAAATCTTCCATCACAATTCCAGCAAGAATTGGGGACAAGACTGAGCCTATCAGAGTTCCAAATTTCTGTTTATTAAAAGAAGCATTGGATTTAAAATAAACGGAATTGAAAACATATTCAATAGCATCAAGAAATTGTTTTTCGCAATCTTAATATGAAATTTGATCATATCCCGTCTTTTTTCAATGGCAGGTTGAACTGTTTCATATGGAATATATGTTATGAAAAATGTTATGAAATATATATTATGAAAATTTCATATGAAATATATGTTATGTCATATGTTAGGAAACATGACTATTACATCAAAGGAGACAAAAATGTGATTTATTGGTATTTTAACATTCTCAATAATTTTAGAATGGTAGCACTGTTTTTCATTGTTCTTACCGAAAGGTTTACTGTTTCTTTTATAATTTTGCTAAGAAGTTCTCTTTTTCTTGTGGGTGAACCTATTGTCGAAATAACTGGTCGTAAAGGAAAATCTGTTTTATGAGCATTCACTATAGGCCATGAGCCAAAGATAGATTAGTATGAATTGTGTCAATATCGCACCTTTCAATATTGTTTCCCAAACATTTTTGAAGCCTTAATCTCTCTGGAATTTGAAATGTACCTTTTTGAAGCATTCTTGTGGGATCATTTGGAATAACTGCAAAACTATTTTTATCATTCAAAATATGCATCAATTTTTGATTATAAACATGTTTTAATATCGCAACCGTAATACCCCCTTTATTAGTCATAATAATCAGTAATTCAAGATGACATTCAAAAAAAATTTTTGTTTCAAAAAATCCCTCGTTTGATTCTTTTTCTGATCAGCTTTATGGAACCCCATTATTCAAAAAAGTCATTTGACAAAGCCATAAATTTTGCTCTAAATGCTTGTACTTTGTTTTCTGGTAATTTTGAAATATTGCCTTCAATGTCTTCAATGATTTCTAGGAATTGAATATACTTTTTTCACTATTTTTGTTAATAAAGTTGGATATTAAGAATGTTTTCAAAATCTTGTTCATGTTTCTTATTATTTTTAAAGGTTTTTTTGTTTAATTCTCTTGCAAGGCATTCATTGATGATGTAAACCGGTACCGGTTTATTGAAGTTATGTAGAGTCTTCTTAATGTTCTCATTTAGATTTTGTATTTGTGCATGGCAATCTTTTTTACAACAAAATTCAAGATAGATTTTCTGAATTTATTAGTGGTCTTATTAAAGGTTACTTTGTTTCCTTTGTTATTAAAATCAAAGAAAACTTTCTTGTTAATGTCAACAATCTTTTTTTGGAAAACCTCATGCATCTTGCACTTTATCAAGAAATCTTTCTGTAATGTTTGTTGTACATTTATGGTACATTTGCCTATAATTAAAAAAAATTAACAGAATATTTAATTTTCCAACGAAAAAGATGAATTTTCAAATAAAATTATGAATCTTCAAGACCCAGAAAAATGTTTAACAAAGTAGTTCAACTTTCAATGATTCAACCAAAAATGATGAATTCGCAATGAAAAAAGGTAATCAACAAAAAAAGATTTTCATTTTGATTCAAATACAGTTTAACTCTACCAAAAAAGACGAATTTTCAACAAAATAGGTAGATTTGAAACCAAAGAGATAAATTTTCAACCAAGAACATAATTTTTTACCAAAAAAAGACGAATTTTAAGCAAAATAAGTAAATATTAAACCAAAGAGATGAATCTTTAACCAAGAAGATAATTTCTTACCAAAAAAAGACGAACTTTTAACAAAATATATGCATTTTTTTCAATTGAAAAAATAATTTTGATCGAGAAAGATGAATTCTTAACAAAAAATGTAATAGTTGATATCTCAAACAAAAAATATTTTTATTCTGACTCAAAAACAGTTAAATTGAACCAAAAAAGAATTTTTCAACAAAATAGTTGAATTTGCAGTCAAGACAGAAAAAAATCAACCAGATTTTTGAAGTTTTAAGCCAAAAAGGCGAATTTCTAATAAAAAAGTTGATTTTCAACCAAACAATAATATTTCTAACCGAAAAAAGTTTTATTCTCAATAAAAAATGTAATATTTTCAATTTCGACTAAAAAAGACGAATTTTCAACAAAATAGTTAAATTTGAAACCAAGGAGATAAATTTTCAACCAAGAACATAATTTTTCACCAAAAAAAGATGAATTTCAAAGAAAATAATTCAATTTGAAAGCAAAGAGATGAATTGATGAAAAAAATGATGAAAAAAAAAATGAAGTTCAAACAAAATACATGAATTTTCAACTAAAAAAGATCAATTTTCAACAAAAAATTGGATAGTTAAATTTTTGATTGAAAAAATTAATTTTTAACGGAAAAAGATGAATCCTCAACGAAAAATGTAATGGTTGATATTTTAACCAGAAAAGGTTTAATTTTAAATCAAAAACAGTTACATTCAACCAAAAAAATAATTTTCATCAAAATAGTTAAATTTTTAGTCAAGAGAGAAGAAAAATCAACCAGATTGTTAAAATTTCAAACCAAAAAGGCAAGTTTTCAACAAAAAAGTTGATTTTCAACCAAATAATAAAATTGTTATCCAAAAAGATGAATTCTCAATGAAATATGTAATAGATGAAATTTTAATCAAAAAGACGAATTTTCAACAAAATAGGTATTTGAAACCAAAGAGAGGAATTTTCAAGAAAATACATGGATTTTCAGCTACAAAACATCAATTTTTAACAAAATAGTGCAATTTGAAACCAAAGAGATGAATTTTCAACCAAGAAGATTAATTTTTTACCAAAAAAGACGAATTTTTAACAAAATATATGTATTTTTAACTAAAAAAGGTCAATTTTCAACCAAAAATGTCATAGTCAAATTTTCAGTTGTGAAAATTAGTTTTTAACGAAAAAGATAAATCCTCAACTAAAAATGTAATAGTTTATATATTATAACCACAAAAAAAATTAATTTAAAATCAAAAACAGTTTCATTCAACCAAAAAACTAATTTTCAACAAAACAGTTAAATTTCTAACCGAATGAAATGATTTTCTTTCAAAATCGGTCAATTTCGAACAGAATAGTCAAATTTTCAACCAAATAATAAAATTTTCAATCAAAGCAGATTGATTTTCAACTAAAGTAATAAATATAATAACTGGAATAGTTACATTTCCGGTTTAAGAAATTCAATATCAATCAAAGAGAAATGATTATTGTGCTCTGAAATTATTGTTCTATTTCCTTCTAAGTGTTTTTATAGATTTTAAAAAATTTTGAATCGCAGGGTGGGAGAAAAATTTCAATTTTCCTGTATTGGGCTATAAATCTCTATGGCTATCTGCCGCCACAATTTGAATAGTGAAAGTGTAAAAATAGTTGGAAAAGCAATAAAATTGATTGATTGTTGTAAAAAAGACTTGTGAACTACATTTTGAAAGTAACCAAAAAAGTAACGATTCGGTCGTCGCTCTTCGCGCTTCGGAGTACTTGATCGTCGTGCTTCGCGCTCTGAAACATGTGGATCTCGCGCTTCGCGCTGGGTGTTATATGTTCTTCACGTACAAATTACTGAATCTGTTTTTGATTTCAAATCATAATATTCGCTCTCGACTTTCTACGCTCACTGTATAATATGTACAAATAAATAGTTGAAAACACGATTAAAAAATTATCTTGATGATTTACGATTGGTTCTGTAAAGAAATGTATAGCGGCAAAATTGGAATTTTCGATTTTTGAAGAAAATTCAAAAAGTTGTTATGATAATCTTGTAGGGCTTACAAAAAGCAACGTTTTTCTCTCCTAGACTTTTTTTCATATCGTGCATTGTTTGGCTTACAATTTTCATTTTCAGTTCTTTTTTTGAATTTTCTGAATGCTATAACTTGCATAATTTTCCTTTCATCAAATAAGCGTTCAGAATAAATTGTTCGACTTTTTGAGTTCTAGGAATTGCCACATATATATATATTTTTTTAATGAATTAATTCTTTCAAAAGTTATCGTCTTCACAGACAGGCAAGCATACATACAGACATGCATACAGATATACACACATGCATACTGACATACACACATGCATACAGACATACACACATCCATACACACAGGCATACAGACATACACACAGACAGATAAATTCGTAAAAACCTGTTTTTCGGATTCGGAGGGTCTCAAAAAGTGCAGATTTGACAAAAACGGGGGGGGGGGCAAATTTTACACAAATCTCATATCTTCTCTGGTGAGAATATAAAAAATAGGCTAAACGAGAAGCACTAGTGAATTGAGCCATTCTATACAAGAACAACTTCAGTCGGTGGTAGTGAGCGTAGCACAAATATTTTCCGCGATCCTAGATATTTCGTTTTGGGAAATGTTCTTTTATATAATCTGCGTTAATTTTGAAAAAAATTGTAAAATTTGATTGTAAATCCTAGAAAAAGCAAATATGGTGATCAACCCTGCGCGATTATCTAATTCGCGGAGCTGAAGCTCGAATAAACTATAGCGCGTTCCTGATGGTATCGCAGTCTTGCTCTCTGGTTATCATGCGTAACTCACGCGCCGATTCGAAGTCAAAAAGTTCATTGAAAATTTAATTTAGTACCGTTAAATGATTTAGTGCAATAATTTATCGACTATCATTTTAATTGAGAGACTTTAGAGTAAGAAATAATAATAAGAATTCTATATTTTACGAGACAGCAAACCTGATCTGATTCATTTTAAGAACGAAAGCTTATTTTAGAAGTTGATTTTACTACCTGAAAATGAAATAAATTATCATGCACTTGTATATGGCAACGTCAGATAAGAAATTGACCACACTAAAATAAGCTCAGAATATTCTCTCTGAAAGAACTCATCATATTCGAAACTCGAGCGTAAATAGTTCGATAACAATTTCTCGTCAGACTGGTCTCATTATACGATTTATAAACAGAACTCGGAACAGAATTATTGGGTCGACGGCTAAACAAAAAAGCGACGCGTTAGTAGTTAGAGTGTTAGACCAGTTAGACGAACCGAGTCGAATTTTATTGCCAGGTTTGATATGTAACACAGGCGATCTCAAGCACCACTTGAAATCTTGAAAACGCTCGACTCGGCTGTCGACAGATAGCCTATTTTGAATACGCCCACCCATTTTTAATTAGGGGAGAATTTGACCAATTATGTATTTAAAAGAGAGAAAGAACCTTTTGTTATTGCGCCCTCATCCAGATGAATTTATTTGAAAAAGTTATATGACACTTCGGAGTCAAGCCGTCTCCCTCATCAGGGGTCATTCAAGTATTACGTCACGCTTTTTTCGGATAATTTCTTTCCTGACTTCGTAGTTCGTAGTATATGAATGTGGGTTCGGAAAACACTTGTAGAGTGTTATTCGAAAACGTTAACGTTTAGCGAAAATGTTTACACATCAATCTGGCTTGGTTAGTAGTTTCGGACACATGTATTGATTTTTACGGAATAATATCATCTCTCGATAAAATGGGGCAAAAAAATTTAAGTTTAATCATTCCTATGCGTTTTTATAAACAATTACGTGAAGAGATTTATCTAAGTTGTTTCTGGGGAGAACACTTATTAGAACCTATTATTATTACATTTTTCTAAGAAACTTAATCATTTTGCTCATAGGTCATACAGGAAAGTAATAAGTAGCCAAATGATTGTTTTATTGTTAGTAAACAGGGCCATCAGAAGGTTTATTGGGGCCCTATGTGCAATGAAGTCCCCGATAAAATCGAAGGTAACTGTGCTGTTACATTTTTCAACGTAGCACGTTGTCGAAAATTTATGGTGCATTGTTGCCTTTCACAGAAAGCTGTATCTGTTACCATTTCTAGAAAAAAATCGAAAAACTGACTTTTTTAGAAAAGAAAATTTACTAAATATTTTAACTTCAACTCGCTGTCAAAGACAATTTTTGAAATTATTTTAGATGAAAATTGAATAGATTGCCCTTTAAATTATTCTGAAGATAATGTTTTATTTCAAATTTATTGGGATATTTTACAGAAAAAAGTTCTTTATTTTTTTGTTAAGCAGTATCAACATAGCGCTAGACAATGTTCCATCACATCGTTCATCGAGGGAATTTTGAGTAAGCCAAAAATATTAGCGGAAGAAATTTAAATTAGGATATAGACAAGTTTACTGAAAAGTATGAGTTCAATGTAACTAACCAATATAAAGATACGCGCATGCAGCGAGCTGAAAACTTCAGAATCTTTGTTTATATTTTGCTTCTGATATCTCATCGTCCCGACTGGCCGGGCCAGTATTGCCAGACAAATTCAGAATTTTCCTGGACATTTTTGAACTGAAATATTGAAAAATTTGTATTCATTTAGTGTAAAAGCAGCCTCTACATCCAGAACACATTATTATTGGATGATACTTTTTGGAAAATTGTCTGAAACATGTTCACAGATAATTAATCCGTTCCGTTCTCGAATTTCTCGATTTCTTGAAAAACTCCGCGTAACTGCGAGGCCCTAGTGTATACATATTGTTTAATAGTAACGCGTTACTGGGACCTTCACATTATTTTTAGTAACGGCAACGTTGAAGCGTTACTTATTTTTAAAAGTAACGCGTTAACGTTACCGCTACTTTCTAAAAATTTGTAACGTGTTACCGTTATTTTTTAAAAAATGTAACGCGTTACCGTTACCGTCGATGAAAAAAAGTAACGCGTTACTTTGCCGTTAATTTATTTTTATTACATTTTTAATACATCATTTTAAAGTTGTTCTAGAATCTTGGTGTTCAGTCAAGCTCAAAATATTATACAATCTCTAACTTGATTTATAAAGATGACAGAAAGGCCCATTGATTATTTAGACGAAGTTTAGAAGACAGCCCTTAGCCTAAATGATAAAAAATAGTTCAAATAATCATTATTTTATGGCAGTTATTTAGCAAATTCTTTAACTGAAAAACGAATAATCCAAAGTAATTGTACGTTTAATTTCTAAGTAAGATAATGTCCATAAAAACGTGACAAAAGGGCCTTTTTTGTCAATTTTATAAATAAAGTTGAAGATTTAGTAATTTTCAACTTCAGTGTACACTAAGGTGGATCGAAAATGAAAAATTCTGAAATTTAAAATCTTCATTATGCGAAAAAGTATCGCATTAGGATCCTAAAGGAGTATAATTAATTTGGAATCGATACATAATAATCAAATATGCAGCTTGGCTACCCTCGCTCGGAGAGAAATGTTAAGGAAATTTCTTGTCATCAGAGTTTTTAAATGTTCTTGTTTTCAAACCCTGTTTTCAAAAAAAATTCTTAACAACTGTGTAAATAGGAGAAGATTTTTTTCGGATACTTGAAAACTTTCCAGATACAAAAATGCAGCAGGAAAAAAAGTAGCCAAGACCCAGGAATTGAAATTGGAAATACAGCGAATTTTCAATATTTAATTTCCAATTTCGATTCGTGGGTCTTCACTATTTTTTTCCTAGTGCATTTTTGTCACTGAAAAGTTTTTAAGTATCAAAAAAATTCTTCTCCTATTTACACAGGTATTAAGAATTTTTTCCGAAAACAGGGCTAAATGAAATAGGAATTATCATTAATTCAGGAAATGACTTATTAAAATCCGCAAACAATTGAAGAGATTTTTTTATCTCCAGAATTATAGAACATTCTTGAATTCAACATATTTTTAAAAGATAATTGATAGATAGATAGATAGATAGATAGATAGATAGATAAATAGATAGATAGATAGATAGATAGATAGATAGATAGATAGATAGATAGATGGATAGATGGATAGATAATAGATATAGATTGCAGGAATAATGAATGGATATTGTTCCTTGTCTTCGGACAAGAATAAAGTAAATCTAATTTTTTTTAGTCCCGAGATAATATCCTTAGTCATCTTTTTCATAAAAAGAAATCTTTAAAAATATTTTTACTGTTGATTGAACAAATTCTTTTAGAAAAGAGAAGACATTCCAGTTTTCAACAAAAAAAGTTGATTTTCAGCAAAATAATAAAGTTTCAATCCAAAAAAGTTCAATTCTCAACGAAAAATGTAATACTTTAAATTTCAACCAAGAAAGACGAATTTTCAACATAATAGTTGAATTTGAAACTAAAGAGATAAATTTTCAACCAAGAACAAAATTTTATACCAAAAAAGACGAATTCCAAATGAAATATATGAATTTCCATATAAAAAACATCACTTTTTAACCAGAAATGGGATACTTACATTTTTAATTGAAAAAATTAATTTTTAACGGAAAAAGATTAATCCTCAACGAAAAATGTGATAGCTGATATTTCAAACAAAAAACAGTTGAATTTTTAATCAAAAACAGTTATATTCAACAAAAAGAAGAATTTTCATCAAAATAGTTGAATTTTCCATCAAGAGAGAAATAAAATCAACCCGATATTTAAAATTTCAAGCCAAAGAGGCGAGTTTTCAACAGAAAAAGTTGATTTTCAACAAAATAATAAAGTTTCAATCCAAAAAAGTTCAATTCTCAACGAAAAATGTGATATTTTAAATTTCAACTTAGAAAGACGAATTTTCAACAAAATAGTTGAATTTGAAACTAAAGAGATAAATTTTCCACCAAGAACAAAATTTTTTACAAAAAAAGACGAATTCCAAATAAAATACATGAATTTCCATGTAAAAAATATCAATTTTTAACTTAAACTTATTTAATCATTATCTCGATTTTGCAAATTTCGTTGATTTGCAAGAACTTTCTAAGCTCAGTAAACATCTCTTTTACATTTAAATAAAAGAAGTAGAAAACTGTCTAGATTTTAAAATATTAGGAGTGTTTTCCTTTTGTCCAAAAGAACGTTTTCAAAATATTACAATTTTTTACTACAAGGTTAGTTTTTTTGTTATTTCACGCCCATTTTCATGAAAAAAAAAACTGTTTGGTTATTAGCCTAATATATAGAGATTATTGTTTTGATTCAATGACCCACTTCTGATTCAAATGTAGAGAACACAATTCATAAATTGCGTAAAGAAACGCAGTAGCGTAGGTGGCATAACATTACCGTTACCCGAAAATTATAACGCGTTAATATTACGGTTACTCTTTAAAAAAAACGCTTTAACGTTACTGTTACCAAAATAATGTAACTGTCAAACACTGGTAACGTACGTTACTGTGCGTGACTTCATGAAATATGATAACAAAACAGGAGAAATATTTTCTTTATAGTAGGACATTTCTATATATTGGGCTAACAACCGGACATTTTTTTCCCATGAAAATGAGCGGAAAGTGGAAAAAAATGAATCTTGAACTAGACAATTCTAATCTTGTGTAAACTTTCTTTTGGACAAGATGAAAACGCAACTTAAAATATTTCAAAATCGGTGAATATATCTTCTGCTTCCCATTAGGATTGATATTTTTTACTTTGGCATTTTTTTACATGAGGAGAATATTACATTCAAAAAGTGAAAGAGATATCTCTTGTTAAAAATTATCATTATTTGAATATGTCTCAAACTAATATATATATATTTTTAAATTTAAACTTAAAAAGAGATGTTTGCAAAGCTTAGATAAAGAGATAGTACTTGCAAATCAATAAAAATAGCCAAATCGAGAAAACAATTAAATAAACGATTAAAAAAGCGTTTTACAAAGCTAAAAATATCTTCGATTGTTTGATCGATGCTCATAAAAGGAATAACCGAACAGGCATTTCATTTTTTCGTAAATAAGTGGACAAAAATACGCAAAGTGAAAAAATGGTTTGTTTCAGTCATCCTAATATGTTAATTAAATTAAATTATTGATTTTCAAAACATTTTCAATTAAAAAACTAACAGTCTAAAGCTTATGATCATTTCAACTTACGTTTGAAAAATTTATTCAAAAAAAGTAACGTCAAGGTAACGCGTCACTTTCTTCGGTAACGGTAATGCGCCACTTCTCAAAAAAGTAACGGTAACGCCTTACATATTTTTAGGAAGTTACGGTAACATTAACGCGTTACTTTTGACTGAAAACGTGTCAAACACTGGTAATAATAGAAAATTAAAAAATTCAACTGGAAATTTTGGCTTAGTCAAAATTCCCTCGATAAACGGAGCGATTGAAAATAGTCTAGCACTATTAATTTGGATAAGGTTTGAAAGAAAAATGCAGAACTTTTTTTTTTGTAATAAAACTAATAAATTTTAAATAGCACATCATCTTAAGAATTGTTTGAAGGATAATTTCTTCACCCACAAATATTCAGAACTTTGTTTGCCTCGATATAACTGAAAGAAATAATTGTTTTGAGAATATGCATTTTTCTATCGTTCAAAATATCCTGTAAATTTTCTATTGGAAATTTCGGAAGTATGAAACTTAAAAAAAAATGACACTAATGCTACCATTTTCACAAATTGCTCACTAATGCAAGTATTTTTTCACTTTGCCTTCAAACATATTATCAAACTTCTTCCTCTCGGAATTAGGGGTGTGCGAGTCCACCACGTTTTAAATTTTTTAATGCAATTTGAAATTTTGGAAATATAAAACTGCGACAAAAAAAATGACACTAATGCTACTATTTTCACAAATTGCTCGTTAATGCAAGTATTTTTTCACTAGGTCTTCAAGCATATTTTCAAACTTCTTCGCTGATTGGGTGAAATAACATCTGTTATCTGAAAAAACAAAATTTCGAAAGATTTCAAGATTTTAAAAATTGCAAAAGATATCAAGGGCTTTAAAAGTTTTCAAATTTTTTAACTGAAATTTGAAGAGATATTACAAATTTAAAGATAATTCACGGGATTTCGAAGGATTTCAAGCGATTTGTAGGTATTTTACCAGACCTACGCGATTTTATAGGATCTCCAAAGACTTTAAACATTTAGAAAATTGTAATGGATTTCAAGAGATTTGAAAGAATAGTGAACGAAATGGAATCAAATCTTTCAAAACATTATTCAAAGAATTTTAAAAGATATTAGAGATTTCAAGATGTTGTACGGAATTCGAAAAGATTTAAGGGAGTTTGAAAATTTCAAAGGATTTTACAGAATATAATATGTAGAATTTGTTTAGATTCAATGACCCACTTCTGATTCAAATGTATGATTTTGTAAGACTTCAGAAGATTTCAAAGATTTTAAAGATTCCATTGAATTTTACAATATTTGAGGCGGTCATATGATTTTAGAAGAAATTGAAAGATCGCAAAGCTTTTTAGAGTATTTCAAATGATTCCCAGGAATTTCAAAAAAATATCAGAGATTCACCGGGATTATACAGGGCTTTATCTAAGTTTGTGGGATCTTATGGAATTTCAGAGAATGTCAAAGGTTTCATCGTTTTTCAAGGATTTTTTAAAAATATTACATATAAAGTATCAAATATGAAATAAAATAATGAAATAAAATATAAAATAAAAACATATAAAATATAAATATTACATATGAGCTGACAGCGTTACGCAGAAAATCTCCACAGAATTCCCCCCCCCCCCCCACACGTAACGCATGGCAGTATTTTTACTGAACTCCCAAATTCAAATTAATATTCAAATTATGGTTATCTAATTGTGTAATACAACCCTTCAATTATGACGGAGAATAATAAGTACTTACCTGATTTTGAAACGTTTTTTCAGAGACAGACTCTTTCGACCGGTTTGAGGGCGTCCGCTCTTTCGCACATGTGAAATCTTGGGTTTCACCTCTGCTTTCACTTTGATTTCACTCATTTTTTTTTTAAATTCTTTGCACTTCACAAAAGTGTTTATAATTATGTTCAAAGTGGGCATGTACAGCGTACACCACTGGTTTCAAACCGATCGTGGAATATCTCGTGGTCTAACAATACCGGTAGTACCTGCGACCTTCAAAATAAGTAGCATGGCACGTGCCGAATGAAAAAGTTGGGGGTCGAGATGAAGTACATTGGCGTAAGAGTCGACTTTCTGTACTTCAATCTCCCCGCTTTGATTCGCCGAGATAACTTCATATTAAAATAAGATTTGCAACAAATCAGATTGTGTGAAAATTAAAATAATTGCAAATTTGTAGCATGTACGGCAGAAATCGGGAAATTTAATTCATCGTGAATTTGAATCTCGTAGTGTGATTGATAGGTGTCGCATGCTTTTTTACGAGAATATGTAGTGTATCGGGCGCTTAGCATCTTTCATTGTTCCCGATTCTGTCGTGATCGTCGTAGGAATTAACATGGCTGGAAATAGAAGAGGTAAGTAATGAATTGATTTAGTTTCTGTTTTATTGTGTATTTAAATCAGTGGTCAAATTGAGATTCTCTTGAATCTTTTCAATTCTTCTTGTGGAAAATTCCTCAAGTTTCTAAATCATCAAACAAAGGCTATTATTCGCCACGTGGCGAATTCGGTAAAGTCCTTTTCTCGTTCGATTTTCATTTAAAAGATGATTTTCTGGCCAAAAAGATTAATTTTCTACCGAAAAAGAAAAACTTTCAAACAAATATATGAATTTTTATAAAATAGTTGCATTGTCAACACAAAAAGACAAACTTTCAACTGAGAAGTTAAATTTTCAACCAAAGGGATAAATCTTCAATCCAAAAAAAAAAATTTTTTTGAAAAAACACTTCAACCTTCGACCAATTAGTTGAATTTTCCACAAAATAGTTGAATCCTCAATCAAAGCAGATTAATTTTCAACCAAACAGTTGCATTTTCAAGCCACAAAGACGAATTCCCCCAAAATATGAAATAGTTTAATTCAACCAAAAAGACGAATTTTTAACAAAATAGTTCAATCGTACACCAAAGAGATAAATCTTGAATCTGAAAAATTAATTTTTAACAAAGTAGTTCAACTTTTAACCAAGTAGTTGAATCACGAAATATTTGAAACAGCAGCTAAAACAGATTAATTTTCAGCCAAACAATTGAATTTTTAAACAAAAAAGATTGAAATTCCACCAAACGAGATGAATTTTAAAACAAAAAGATGAATTCTCAACCAAAAATATAATAGTAGACTTTTAAGCAAAAAAAAAGCGTTTGATTTTCTTATTCGGTTCTATTAATTCAGTTCACATTTAGGTTAGCAACCTGTGTATTTGAAAAAATTGTAATCATCAAATCAAATCAAAATCAAAATTGATTTCAAAAGAGCCTAGAGCCCAGAATTTCTAATAGATTTTGATCTCTTTTGCTTGGAAATACTCTTAACTGAGTTTTAAAAAGAATTACAATAGCTAATTCTTAATTTTCTTCCATCGCACTTCTGTGTTAAAAAATAAAATTTAAAAAAATTGTCACTTACAAATTTATTTTTTATCTTTCTGTTGGCAATCGTAATGAACTCGGCGTCAGTCAAAAACAGTACTGTCCATCTGAGATAAAAAATTAGTACATGTACGAATTTTCAACAAAATACATGCATTTTCAAGAAAAAAGATAAATATTTAACCAAAAATGGAATAGTTAAATTTTCAGTTGAAAAGAAAAAATTTTCAACCAAGAAAAAAACAAATTTTCACCAAATAGTTTAATTTTCAATCTAAGAGATGAATTCTCAACTAAAATGATAAATCTTCAGCAAAAAAGTGAATTTTCAATAAAATAGTTCAACTTCCAAACAAGTACAAGTCTGGTCGAACTTGATTAAGAATTCTGGGCTGTAGGCTCTTTTGAAACCATTTTTGACGTTTCGCCCCACTGTGGGGGGCCATGAAATTGAGGCAGGCGGTTTTCGGGAAATGTAAGTGTAGTGCAATGCGCATCAGGGAAAATTGAAGAGCACCAGAGTAATTGAATTCAACCAGTTCCATAATTCCTGTGTTCATTTTCTTTAAATAAATAATATAATTTCAGTTTTTTAAATAAAATCGTGAAGAGCGGGGGGGGGGGGGGTGAGTATGATAGCCTAGGGGCGCCATTTTACTAAAGCCGGCCCTGAAGATATATATACATATGTATGAAATTTATATAGAATTTCAGTGAAGAAATATCATTCCATGTCGCAACTTAAAATTATGATTCTTTTCAAAAATGCCTTGTTCCACAGTCATGATAATTTATTGTAATTTTTTAAGTGAATTTTGTTCTTATTTCTTTAATTTATTCCCTTTTCCTAATCGAAATTATAATTCGCATAGCAAATAATTTACTAAAATTCCCTGTCCCAAAGTAAAAATTAGAATTCTTCATGGAAATTCCTTGTTCCAGAGTCAGGATAATTGAGCCCACGGGAGGATGAACTCGCCGAGCGCTCGAAAACGGGTAAAAGTATTGTCCACTTTCTAAAATCGAAGTAAAAAAAAAGTTGTAAAAAAATATAAGCCGATAGAGATTGTCAAAATACAACTTTTATTCCGTGAGTATTTTTTATTCCAACATGATTATTACGAAAAAAAATATATAAAAGGTGAATTTTGAATAACCTAAAATCAATGTTTCAAAAAACATAAATTGCGATCTCTTGGTAAGTACTGCCCGCAATGGATTGAATTTTGCATATTTTCATTCAGTATTCATTGCTCATGCCGACTAGTCATTCAAAAGCAATAAATATTATCATTATTTGATAATATTCAATAACAAATCAATACCTGTCAATTCTTTGTTTTTTCGCGATTCGTTGTGAAAAAGTGACGAAAAAATGGTATGTTTCGGAAAATATGCAGTGACAAAGTTATTTATTTGTGTTCAAGGAAGTTTTTTGGAAAATTTGAAATTATTCGTACTAAAAATAGAGATTCAAGAGGGTTGTTAATAAAAAGCGCGCAAAGCGCGAAGAGCTAGAGTTGAATGATTCAACACAATTGCGCGGTTTTCTTAGTTTATTTGGTAATAGTTTAAATATTTGTGACTGAAAATCATTAAAATTCATAATATGTATCAATAAAATAAAATTATTTAAGTGAAAACTCCTCCCAGTTCCAAAACCTTATATTATATGTTATTTTATTTTATTGTTACATATTAGGAATTTTAATGATTTTCAGTGAAAAATATAGTATATATATTTGAGTGACAAATGTGTGACAAATATAGTACGAATGATTTGAAATTTCCCAAAAAACTTTTTCAAACACAAATAAATAACTTTGTGACTTCATATTTTCCGAAACATAACATTTTTTCGTCACTTTTTCACTCCGAATCGAAAAAACACAGAAGTGACAGGTATTGATTTGTAATTAAATATTATCAAATGTTGATAATATTTATTGCTTTTGAATGACTATTCGAAATGAGCAATGAATACTGAATGAAAATACGCAAAATTCAATCAATTGCGGGCAGTACTTTTCGAGAAATCGCAATTTATGTTTTTTGAAACATTAATTTTAGGTTATTCAAAATTTACCTTTTATATATTTTTGTTCGTCATAATCATGTTGGACTAGAAAATACTTGAGGAATAAAAGTTGTATTCTGACAAGCTCTATCAGCTTATATTTTTTCATTTTGAGTTTTCACAACTTTTTTTTTTACTTCGATTTTAGAAAGTGGACAATACTTTTACCCGTTTTCGAGCGCTCGGCGAGTTCTTCCCGTGGGCTCAATTGTAATTCCCTGTTCTAGACCCAAAATTGTATTTCCTTAATCAAATTCCATGTTGCAACTTACAATTATAAATCTTTTAGAAAATTCCGTAGTTTCGAAGTCCATATAATTGTAATTCGTTACGTGAATTTTGCTCATATTTGTTTTAATAATTCCTTGTTCCAAATCGGAATTAATAAAAGGAATATTTAAAAAAAGTCAAGAAAGGAATCACAATTATCCTGACTCTGGAATGAGGAATTTCCATGAAGAATTCTAATTTTTATGTAGAGTCGACCAAGAACTGAACCTTTACGAGACGTAAACGAGGTCTATGGCTTAATGTCTCTGTTTGTTAAATTTGAGAGAAAATTTTTTAAAAAACATAATCTTTGACAGAGTCATTTCGTGTGATGGTATATCGCAAAAAGTCTTTAAAACGAGGAAATATGTTTCCAAAATTCTGTGTAAGAGGCTCATTAGATACAGTGATGTGAAACAAGCGAAAAAAGAGGGAGAAAAAAGAAAAGAGACAAACCAAACCACCTCACTCTCCTTGCCTAATTCATTCTCCGTTTTTTTATATTACGGGGATCCACCACGTTTCGAGGCAGGCGCGGATCTACAATGGTGGCGAAACGGCGATCCCCCCCCCCCCCAACAGTGGGACTGAAGTAAATAAACTTCCCACAAACAAATTTTTATTTTAAATTTATTGACATGCAAAAATAATTCAGCATCGATAATTGATATTAAAAAGATTGCAAAAGATATAAAATAATATTAGATGTGTAAAATGGTATATATATTCAACATGTGTATACAATTTTCCGACGCCCCCCCCCCCCCCTCCGAACACTTATCTGGATCCGCGCCTGTTTCCAGGTCATTTAGACCTCCTCATCAGGGAAATTTTATAGGAAACTAAGGTTATATATTTTGGTCTGATTTTTGTTTTGATTTTTTAAATTATTGTGAATCTTTGATAGGAGCTTATCTTTTTCCGAAAATGCTGTCTTTCAAAAACATTTTTAGAAAATTTTGTTCTTTTTTCTTTGTTGAAAAATTAAATGAAAACATTTTATTCTTCACAAAAATCTGTTATGAATATAAGCGGAATTGTAAAAGTAATTTTTATTTATTTTTATTTTTTCATTTTTTATTTTTGCTACACTTCACTTGTAATTAGTTGTTTCCTGTTAATCCATTGTACATTGGTCCTTTTCTTCGTGATCTTTGGTGGGCATCCAATTAA
>JAUMHM010098135.1:0-24228 GCA_032362435.1 Melikaiella ostensackeni
CTGCTCTCATGATCTAAGTCCTTAAAATCCAGGTCCTCTCAATCATGCACGACTATACTTTTGCAAATAGGATAATGAGAAAATATATCGCAACGTCAAAACCATCCTCTGAGCTTAAAATGATTGTGGAATTCATACTCAGGGTATACGTTCCGATGTGGTTTCGCATAAAACTCAATAACTCAATCAAAGATGGTGCAAGACATCTTTTCAAAACTATCCAAAAATCCAGGTACTTACCATAAAAGTACTTGAAAGTGGTCGATGATACCATTACGCGAAATGCTTTTTTCGCTTACCCATAGAACGTGCACCTCAGCATGGTAACGGATCATAGACCGAACGACGCGAATGTATTACGCACCGTCAAGATTCCTAAGCTTTAGTTCAAGAGACGGTTACATCAGGTCTGTTTTAGAATCAAGGGCAAAATTTCCAAAATTTGAAAGCAAAAAACAATTCATATAGTTCACATAGTTCTGCAGTATGGGTGGGTGGATGAGTGGGACTAGGGAAGAACCGAAAATGCAGTTACCTCCACGTGTTCGGTTCTGGGTCACTATAAAGTGAGTGAAATACTGCACAAGTGAAATGAGAATATAAAATGTTTAATAGTTATGCATCAAAATTAATAGTATAAAACAGAAGTTCTAAAGGTGTTCGCTTAATCGTTCATGAATAGACATTTTTAGCTAGTTTTCTCTTTTCCCTTACTTCTTTTTTCAAGGCCATATTTATAAATAAATGAATGAGGAGTGTAATGTGTTCGCATTACGGCACTAATTAACAATAAAAATATCAAAATTACCGATTTGGAATCGATTTTCAAATTTCACATTTTGTCATTATTATTGGCTAAAAACGGAATTTTTAAGAGTTTTCACTGAACAGAAGATATTGTCCAATCAGGCTGAAATTTGGAGGGCTTATTAATGTTGGGAAACACAACTGTTGCCCACTGTTAGAATCAGCTACTCGAAAAAAAGTTTTTTTTTGGCCCACTCTAGTAAGCAGTCAGGGCCGTATGAACCATTTCCAGCAGGAATACATAATTAATTTATATATTTTATATTTTAATATATATGCAAGTACTGGACCTATCCGCTTTGTGGCTACGGAACTGCTCAACCCCGCTGAGCTCACAGCACTTCTCTCTCGGCAGCACTTTTCCGTGTACTAATAAGAAATATTTTTCTTTTCATATTTTTCATGAAACATACAGTATTTATTTATCGGAAATATAAATGTCTATAATAAGGTTACTGCGTGTGCTTGTCAGCAACACTACGAATACAAGTATTGCTTTCAGTACCTGTTTTTAATTATTTACTCTGCTCCAAATTATACGAATCAACTAGAACTTATCCACAATCAGTTTTTTACATTAGCTTTTAAAACACAATTTAAATAATTTCACTTCTTATATACGTAGCTCATCTCTTTTCATACAAAACATGTCATCGTTAGTTCAGCAGTCGCCGCCTTACGCGCTGTCAGTCATTTCTACATTTCCATTTTCGAATTGTGAGACGCCATAAAAATAAACATAAAAGCATCTCCTTCGCACTTCATGGTATGACTGGTATGAATTTGGCCTTGCTGTCCTTACATCGTCCTGGCACGCGAAAATGAAACCCTCTGTGCCTGAATTAAGTCCAGATGATTTGAGAAAAGCAAACGTTAGTTCCATCGACAAGGACAGATCTTTTACATTTCTGTAAAAGTTTCTGTGCATTTTCTTGTCGAGGAGCTGTTCAAGGAAGTTGTTGACCACTGCTTTCTTCACCCCTGCTTTTAGAAGTGAGGAATTTAGGGGAAGTAATGCACTATCCTCACTTCTGATGTTGAGATCCAGGCCAATGGTCTCGGATGCCTGTTCCGCGACTTGAAAGGAACGCTTCGTTGCCAATTATCTCGTGATTCCTAACCATCGCCAGGAGAAGATCTGTTCCGTTTGCGACGATGTGAGCTGTACCCAGGATAATTCGGTTATGAAGACATTGGAGATTTAGAAGTCCGCTCCCGCCTTTCCTGTTTCTGTCAGAAATCCGCCCAAGCCCGAGGAGCTCGAAACTTTTTCAAGAGAGATTTACGAGTTTCGACACGAATTTAATGAAGACACTAAGGATATCATCCGCTTCAAGGAGCTTTAGCAGCAGCGTCATAAAACCTGAGGAGGAAGCTCCACTAATCATTGCCGAAGAGGTGAAAAAGGCACTGAGGGGCACGAAGAACTTCTCCGCTGCAGAACCAGATGTTATCAAGTACTTCCGGTGGAAGGAGTTAACTTCTACACACCAGCATCTGGCCCGGATCTTCACCTCATATTTAAAGTGGGAGACGCCTATTCCTGAGTGGTTGGTATTGGAACGCACTGTACTCTTACCGAAGAAACGCGAATTGTCCAATCCCAGGAACTACAAGCCAATAAATTGTCTGAACACGCTGTATACGACCTTTACAGCTGCCCTGAATGGCAGGATTGTTCGGACAATTGGACCATTTGGTTGGGGGGGGGGGGGGGTTACGAACAACGCGGCTCAAAGATAGTTATAGCAGGCTGTCGACATAACCTGATAATCGACAGGAACGTCTGCAAAGACGCTGCATCCTATAAGCGCTGTCTATCGATAACCTGGATTGATAACCGTAAAGCTTTCGATTCAACCTCCTATAGATACATAGATAGATAGATAGATAGATAGATAGATAGATAGATAGATAGATAGATAGATTATTTTCTGAGGAGGGGAAATCTTGCATCAGACACCCAGTTTTTCGGATAGTGTCGGATTCTTACCGACTAAAACCCCTTCTCCTGTTTTTCTCACACTCCGCATCGGAAACCGCGTGAGCATTACTTCAATGCGGGTGTTGTCCTTTTATTCACACGTGCCTAAGTTCTCTATGCTCGTTTTCCTTTGTTCCAATTATTATTTCTATAGCCTTTTGTGTGATTGCCCATCCTTTGGTCGATTCCAAGAGTGTCGTCATCATAATTTCTGGCGTAAATTCCTTACTTGTCTCATTTTAAAACTCTTTTCTGACTTCCTTCCACCTTATACATGAAAATAATGTATGGTTTGCGTCAACGGTATCGTCACAATAGTGACATTTTTCTGTTACCCATCTGTTCCTCTTATGTAGGTACGCTATGAAGCAGCCACGGCCTGAGAATGCCTACGACAGGTAGTATTTCACTTCGCCGTGTTTTCGTTCTAACCATGTTCTGATATTCGGCTTCAGTCTCCAGGTCCAGCGCCCGTGCTTTCCATTCGTCCACTTTTCCTGCCACCTTGGCATCAGGATCTCTCTGCATTGTTACGGGCTTACACCTTCGTACTTCTCCATTAATTCTTTTGCCAGAAGCTCGATGGGGGGAATTTCCGCAATTACGCTAACTCCTTTGGCTGACATTGTGCGGTACCCGCTGCATACTCTTATTCCCATGACCTTTTGGATGCGGTATGGCTTGCTCAGCAGTTCCGTCCTTGTCAGTGCCCCATGCCAAACAGGAGCAGCATATGGGAGTTGTGAGTGTACCACGCTTATTAGTATTCTTCTTTTGGATGCCCTTGGACCTCTTATATTGGGCATGAGGCTTACCAAGGCTGAAATTGTTTTTTCGGCCTTTTCGGCCACTTTATTTATGTGCTACCTAAAGTTGCGTTTGGTATCCAGCCACACTCCAAATTGCTTCAGAGATTTGCGGGGATATATCTCAGCGCCTTGAACGTTAAAGCAAATTGGACTTATCTTCGTCTTGGTTGTCAGGATTATTGCCTCCGTTTTTTTAGGTGCTACCTGGAGTTTCTTCTTCTTCAACCATTTGATGACTCTAAGTATCGCCGTATTTGCATAAAGCATAAGCAGGGTTTCATTGGTTGCTCTAACCAGCATAGCTATATCATCAGCAAAGCAGACCAGATTAACTCCTTTTGGAAGGTCCAGTTTGAGGAGATCGTCGTATTGGGTGTTCCAGAGGGTTGGGCCAAGAACCGAGCCTTGCAGGACACCACTATTTACGTCGCTCGTCCTTGTCTTACCTTCAGCCTCGGATATTACAACCCGATCAGAGAGATATGATGCCGCTAGACCTATGAAGTTCTCATCTATTCCTCTTCTTTGTAGGCTGTCAAGGATAACTTGCCATGATGCACTGTTGAAGTCATTTTTTTACGTCTATAGTGATTAGGGCACATAAACGTCTTAATAGCGTCTGTTTGTCGACCTTCTCTGAAGCCATATTGATTTTCAGTAAGTCTTCCGGTGCGATCTAGTTCTTTTTTGAGCCTCCCGAGTATCAAGTGTTCGTACAGCTTCCCTTCAGCATCGAGCAGACAGACAGGCCTGAATGAGCTGGGGTTTTCGATTGGCTTGTTTCCTTTTCTCAAACGAACGAGTCTTGACTTTTTCCAAATGTTTGGAAATTCATCCCTTGCTGCAAACTTGTTGTATGCTTTTAGCACATATTCCGGTCGAAATTCCGCAACCTGCCTTATCATTTCTGGTGGAACTCTTCCTGGACCTGGTGCTTTATTGCACTTCATTCTCATACTCGCCGACCTCAGCTTTTCTTTCGTGAACAATCGAAATTACGAAGGCCTTACTTGCTTAAACCGTACCGGTTCATGTATTGGGAAGAGGTGTCTTACTACCTCTCCTCTGTGGCTTTCAGTTAGCTGAGGTTTGGGTGGGTACCCCCTGAAGTCTTTTCTTTACTATTTGGTATCCTTTTCCTCAAATGTCTTTATCGACTTCATTGCAGATTGAAATCCAACCTCCTTTTTTGCTACCTTTATGGTTTTTTGAAGCAATTTTTGGCTCTCGGTTAATTCTGCCTAAAGGAGGCGCCTCAGAGAAGGGTTGTTCTTCTTACCAGCTTTCGTATACTACCTTCTTTTTGGATGCATTTCTTTCGGAGTCCTGCAATTTCCATGCTCCACCAGTACATAGGCTGACCCCACTTCACCAGTTTTATTTTTGGCATGCAGACATCGCACACGTTTCTCATCATATGCGAGAATGCTTCAGCCGATGTTGTAGTGTCATCTACCACTATTTCTTGTAGGGCTCTTGTAGAGACAGAGAGGTGGGGGGAGCGAGGGAGAAAGCGAGCGACTGTCAGCCACAGTGACACTGGCTTCCAGTACAACCGTGGTAAATTACACCTATGACCATGCCTGGCGACGGTGAGATGGATGGCCACAGTTTAAAACGGGATCACAATGACGAGCAATGGCAAAGCCCTTGTGTGTCTTGAGGACACGGAGCAACCCAAGAATGACAGCTCTATGCAACCATCTCGCAAGTACCTCAGCATGTTTTTGGCACGCGGATATGGCTTCGAAGTTACGAACCAGTGATGGCCTCGCACCTCCGAGAGCACCGATCACAAGGACAATCATTGTAACTGAATATTTTGGGAATAATTGCCGCAGCTCCCTTATAAGGTTTGGATATCCCTCCTCCTTTTCCTTCTCCTTAACTGTGATGTTATTGGCCAGAGCCGAGAGTTCTATCACAAAAATAGTTCGTTTCTCGAAGTCATGAAGAATGATGTCAGACCTCGAGGTTGCCCATTCTAGCAAAAAACTACTATTTTATTTGAAATGCTGTTGTTAATGTATTATTTACGTCGGCATGGAAAAGAATGAAATCTATGTATACCAATGTAAAAAAATCCATTAACAGTGGAAATTAAAATAAAATAAGCAATTTTTCGCACAAGTGAGTTTGCCAGGCGCCTAAATATATTCTTTCAATTATGTCATAAACCTGGGTAATGTATTTTACAAAAAAAGAACAATGGATGTATTGCAAAGTAAAATAATCCATCAACAACGGCAATTAAAATACAATAAGCCGTTTTTTGCAACAATGTAGTATCCCTTACTCCTTAATACTACTGAATGATTGAATAAACAAATTTTTAGTCTGAAAAAACAATTGACGACTTGTTTACGTATTTTGTTTGTAATATTTATAAATTTTCATTTTTTACAAAGTTTTCTCATTGTCTTTTTTCGTATCGTGTGTCATTTGTCTCAAAATTTTATTTTTCGATTTTTCAATAGCATTTTCGAAGATTAAAGAAAAAACATTGAGTCCTATCAAAAAGTGGTTTAAGGCAATTTTTTAGGTCTTTTTGTAAGCAATAATTCATTCTGTTGACTTATTTTTGTATCTCGTGCCCCTAGGCTCAAAATTTAAATTTTCGATTTTTTAACAGCATTTTCGACGTTTAGAAGAAAAATGATGACTCGTATCTAAAAATGGTTAAAAGCCATTTTTCAGGTCTTTTTAAAAGCAACAATTCGTTCTCTAGGCTTGCTTTCGTATCTCGTGTCGTTTAGAATTTTCGATTATTCATTAGCATTCTTGACGAGTAAAACCACAACCGTTGGTGAAAAAAAGGCTAGTTAACGAACTTGACTTTTCTTTTTTGGCCCTGAAAACGTGTGCCAACGCATAATCCAATCCCATAATTCTTTTGAAAGTTATCGTGCCTACAGACCATCACAGACAGACAGACATCCTCGTAAAAACCATTTTTTTTCACTCATGTCAGGGGGTCTCAAAACGTGGACATTTGTTGAAAACTGGCGAAGTATAAATTTTTCATAAAACGAGTACCTTCTTTGATGAGAATATACAACTTGTTTCAATTTTTGTCTTACGACTCTAACAGATGCTTTAAGGGCATATAACAGACTGCCACGTGACTGGCGCATGCCCTTAAATGGTCTCATAGGGGGCCATGGAAATCTCAAATCGAGCGGGGGCATAGCTGGCATACCTATAATCAATTCTTTCGTAAAGGAGCTTACATAAAGTTAATAATTATACACACCATAACTTTTTTTTTTCAGTCTGGGGAAACATAACGCCAACACCTTCAGTGACTAGCTTTTCAATGGGAACAGCCATGAAACCGCCAACGAATGGTTTGAATTTTAATACGCCCGTCAACCTCACAGCTCCACTGTCATCGTCAGAATCGAATTCCAGTTTTCAACTTCAAAAGCCTCCCATAGGCAACAAAAGGGGGAAGTTTTAACTAAATATAAATTGAGTTTGTAGGTAAGTCCACTGACTTTTGTCTGAAACGTGTTGTGAGCACATTTGTCAAAAATCTGAGATTTTGGAATAAGTAATTTTGATCTATTTAGAGTTGATTTAGCCTCCAAGTACTTTATAAATTATGTATATTTTAGTTTTAAACTGTATTAAAAGGTGCAGGAGTGTAGTAGAAATGTCGTTTTTCACGTACATTTGAAAGTCTTTAAAATATCAAAATATGTATTTGAATGGAAACTAGCGACGATATAATGATTGAGTAGCTTTTTAATTTGTTAGTTTATCACTTTGTAGTCGACTTTTGGAGGAAATAAGAGGCAAAAGCTATTTTTGAAGTGAACGTAAAAATGTGACACTTCCCACATTTTAAAAACTTTTCTATGAAAAACTACCTAACGTGAAATATTAGAACTTACCATGAGTAATTTTTGTACTATTTTTCATCTGAAACCATGTGATATTTGTCCAAGAATAATTTTCTTCATAATGAAATCACTTTGGGAAAATTGCAAATCGCGGGAAAAAGCACTTTTTAGAGGGTCGTAACTTCTTCTTGGGACCTCTAAAAAATCGGAGGCTTTGCACATAATTAAGTTCCACTATGACCCACTCACTTTTGAAATTTTACGAAAGAGTTTTAGTTGATTTAAAAAATAATCACCTTTAAAATTAAGGCTTCTGAGGGATATTTTACACTAGATTAAGATATTTAGTTAAGTTAGCGGAACAATTATTTTGAATGATTTGCACATGCTCTGATTCAAAAATGATTCGAAAATAATTGTTATTCTAACTTCAGTGAACTTCAGTTGATATCTTATTATAGTGTAAAAAAACCCTCACGAGTCTAAATTTTAAAGGTGATTATTTTGAAAATTAAGCAAAACTCCTTCATAAAATTCTAACAGTCATTAAGTCATAGATTATGTGAGAACTCTCAGATTTTTTAGATGTCATAGGAAAGAGTTACGACCCTCTAAAAAGTGCTTTTTCTTGCGAATTTGTCATTTCCATTACGAAGAAAATTATTCTTGGACAAATATCACATGGTTTCAGATGAAAAATGGTACAAAAATTGATCATGGTAAGTTCTAACATTTCACGTTAAGTAGTTCTTACACAGAAAAGTTTTTAAAACGTGCAAAGTGCCAGGTTTTTTATGTTCAGTTCAAAAATATTTTTTTCCTATTATTTCCTCCTGAAGTCGATACTAAAGTGATGAAATAAAAAATTTGAGGGCCACTCAATTATTATGTCTTCGCTAGGTTCATTTTAAATATATGTTTTGCTAGTTTGAAGACTTTCAAATGTACGTGAAAAGCGCCATTTTTACTACATTTTTGGACCTTTTAATGCAGTTTACAACTAAAATAAACATCATTTAGAAAGTAGTCAGAGGCTAAATCAACACTAAATAGACCAAAATTACTTATTCCAAAATCTCAGATTTTTTAAAAATACGCCCGCAACACGTTTCAGATGAAAGTCAGTGGACTTGCCCTTGTATTTACTACAAAGTTTTCAATTGCAATGCGAGTAAATGTACACTTAATTCTTTTCTGCTTTAGTATTTTCCGTCTGTTCAGATGAGAACATAATTTATTACAAATTTGTAAAATCCCGAAACATTTGCATACAGTTTCACAGCCTGGTCGTAAAACTAGAATGTGGGTAAATGACAAATTTGCATTAAATTAGGTTTTTCTGATCCGAAGAAAAAAAATCACACCTGATTATAAAACTGTTTCCATACAAGAAATGAACCATCCGCACGAATATCGTTGGATGAACACTCTTTAATTGTAAAACCAACTTTATAATACTGATATTTTTTTCTTTTTCATTTTTCTTTTGATAATTTTTAATAACCCCTTCTCGTTAAAAGTTCTGAGATTAATTTATTTATTATAGAGAATAAACAAGAAAAAAATGATTGATAATAGAGTTATTCGCGCGGATGCTTCAAGAGAAAAACAGTTATTACCTACTTGAATCTACTTAAACTCAAGTTGAACAAAATAAAAACCAAGTCTAATTTAATTCGATTCAATTCGTGATTCAGTCAAAAAGTAGCTAGAAATTTTTTCAGTCAAACGTTGATGTTTTAAGTATTATAAAATACAATTTAAAATTTTCTTATTGTGGGTAACTTTTACTTTTATACAAATTAGTGTGAATTAACACTACCAATAAGGATTTTTAGAGGGTCTTGTAGACACGAAATATGTTTATAATATTAATCAAAGAACACAATTATGTCATTTTTCTCTAATACTTTTTTTTATTTATTTTTTTCGTGGCAAACTTATACAAATGTGAATACAATATTTTCATATAATACACTTCGAGCGAGTATAATTCATGAATGTGATAATATGAATATTGAATATTTGCTAATACTATCTTTTTTATACATTTCATGCCTGAAATTTATATCTTTAATCTTCGTTTTTGTTAATATAATAATTGTATTTCATAGGTTGAAAGTACTTTTGTCGAGATGGCAGTTACCGTTATACTTAATTCAACACTAATATTTACATATTTCTGTAGTTAATAAAGAATTGCTGTTTATTATTTCACTTAATTATGTTTACTTTCTTTAGTATGTAATTTACAAAATATACTTTTTATTAGCATTTTTATAAAAGTATAATAAAACTCGAATCTTGCAGGGTATTGTTTGCAGTTTGCGATCTGACGCTGATTTTTGTGTCTAACATGCTTAAGATTAAATGGGACGTCGTTTTATAACATGATAATAAATGAAATTCAAGAAGAATTAGAATAATTGAGAAAGCTACCCAGCCCCCTGCATCTTTCTATCCAGTGCATAAAAAAAAGTGTCATGAGAGTTGACTGACTTGAGGGCGGCACTAATTGATCTCTGGGCCTAGATTCAATAAAATGCATGAGAAAAAATGTGAAAATTGAATTTTCTTCAAATAAGAGCTATTTAATCGCATTTTATCTTATTAGACATTCATCTAGAAAGTTTTTAGTATTTTTTAGTGCTCCACGCTTGACCGGTTAAATGTTTAAACAATTCGAATAATTTCTACGTTTAACCGTTTAGGCATTTAACCTGTAGAAAAGTTCATTCGGTTAAACTTTCCATCGTTTTCAACGTCTTCTTTCTCATCTAAACCAACTTCATTTTATTTTGTTTTAAATATTACTCTGAAAAACTGAACTGTGTGTAATTAATTTAAATAAAAAAAGAATCTGAAAACGACGAAAAGTTTAACCGAATGAATTTTTCAGCATTATACATTATATACATTATAGTATTTTTTTAAACGATTTATATTATATAAAAAGGTGAAATACTTGCCTTTTGGCGAAAATTTGCATCCAAATTCTGTCGAGAAGTTTAAATAAATATTCTGTTAACTCCACATAAATATTGATATTAATATTTATTGTCATTAAATTGAAATATTATTGTAATATAATATTATTTTTAATTATTAATAATAAATTAAATTAATTAATAATTTGATGTGACATTGTGTAGATTACTGGTTAGAATAATTTATGGAGAATCAAGAAAAAATCTACCTCGGCCCGGATTTGAACCGGGAACGCCAACTTTTCATGAGTGGAGCGTTAACCAATTACGCCACCGAGGCCGCAGTAGATCGTTTCTTATTTCTCCTATTTTTAAATTCTTAAAAAATTTAAAATTACTTACATTATAATTTTTGAAAATCAGATGATTTTACATAAAAATTTCATTAGATGGAATTTTAACAATTTTGAGCTTAATTATAACTTTATATTTCAGTCTCATATTTTTTGTTTTGTGATTCAAAACAATATTTTTTGAATGTTTTTTTTAATTTGAATTTATTATTAATAATTAATAATAATATAAACATAATATTTTCATTTAATAATGACAATAAAAATTAATATCAATATTTATGTAAAGATAACAGAACATTTATTTTAACTTTCAGCCAAAAGTTGGAAGCAAATTATCGCCAAAAGACAAGCATTTCACCCTTTTCGTTAGTATAAATTGTTTTAAGAAATATAAAAACTTTTCGTGAACGAAAATACGATGAAATAGTTTTTATTTGGAGAAAATTAAATTTCCACGTTATCTCCCATGCATTTTATTGAATCTAGGCCCAACGAACAGTCAACGCCACGGTGTCCGTCAGTCAACATTCACCACACTTTCAACCCAGAGTATCTTTCGAGTAAAAGATTGCACACGAATTTGTTTATCATCAGGTAATCACAGTGTGGCACCTGTATAAAAGTGGCTTGACAATAAACTATATTGCACCTACTTGTATGATTGGAATTAATAACCTAAACGCGTCTTGAATGTAAGAACTAGCATTCGCCGCCTGAAACAAAATAGAAAGGCCAATTTAATTTAGATTACAAAGAAGGGTTAGTATAAATAAAACTAAAATGTTAATTGCTGATCTGTCTACCACTGCCGTTTAATAATAATAATAATTAAGACACAACTTATAATTGAATCGATGGATGTGAATATAATATTTTTTGAGAACAGAAACTGTGTTACGGAACTCTTGACAGATATGCAGTCTTTTTGATGCTCCGATCGGAAAACATGTGCTTTAAAATTTTAATCTCACTTTGGGGTTTTTGGAAGGCCCTTACCTCTTAAAACAAATCCTAATTCAATATTTTGAAAACTAATTCTGATAGGGGAGATGAGGGTACGTTAGTGCACCTAAAAGAACAAGTGAATTTAAAAAAAAAGTACACAACTGTAAATAATGGGAAAATGTACTTTAGGTAGGTTAATATCTTGGCTACAGTAAGTGAAAAAAGATTTTTTAATAAAGAATACATAAAATAGGTTAATGTTAGTTTTTCTGAAGTTACCCGCCACTTCAGGTGACTTGGCGCACCACTATTATTGTTTGATATTGCAATTTATTAATCATTAATTGAATTACACAATTTATACTTAAATTGCATAGCTCACTTGTAATAAGTTACTTTAATTTCAAGTCAATTTAGTGGTTATACATCGCGTTAATAAACAACTCAAACCAACACAACCTGACATGCGATCTGCACTGTTCTTTCACTGTTTTGTACAAAATTGCATGCGATTTAACGTCTGCGCCAAATCACTTGCTCACGGATTGTTCATTAATTAAACATTTTTCACATAAAAGGATTATTTATTTGACGAAAATCTTTTTCCTAATCATGAGTTTAAAGATCAAATATTATAAAAGTGTTGGATTAGTCAGGTTAACATAAAATGTGAGTTATTGATCGGTTAAATTCAATTTCTCTGAAAAATAAACCATAAGTTACCACAAATTCCTGTAAATAAACGTGTAATAAAAATGTTTTGCAAAATCGACTGATTGTGAATTTGTTATCAATGACATATTACACTGTCCTACACGATTTTGTCTCCTGAATGTTCTAGTCATTTTTGATAGATTTTTGAACACTGATTCCATATCAAACAATAAAAAAGTTCCATCACGTTATGTTTTTCAGAAAACCCGGATTAAAGGGTCGGAAAAACGCGTTCTGGCCATATTTTAGTATTGGCAAACAATGAACGTATTTTCTGAAAAATAAACGTATACATTGCGTATTTTTTGCGCTATGATATTTATAAAATTTTTCCGACGGCTGTAACTTCAAAGTCTGCAACGAACCTAGTGCCTGACATGAGGACTTACGCTGACAAAAAGAAAGTGTCCTTTAATATTTAAAAAATGTTTTAGAATTAGCACCTGAGAAGTCTAGGGTCTAACTATAGTCATTTTCAGTCACTTCATCAACTTGTATATGTCGTAGCTCAGTAGACGAGTCCAGGATTTAGCTAAGTTCCTAGGCACTTGGCTAAACGTCGCCAGATAGATGAATTTACCTGCTAAACCTGGTTGTTAGTCTATCGCGCTGATTAAATCAGGAAGTTAGCTTAACGATCGGCCGATTCGTCTAATGGCATTGTACATTTGTATTTCACGTTGCGTAAACTGTGTTAGATAAATTATTGTACTTTATTCTTACGTACGACTAATGCACAACATTCAACACTATTTTCAGTTAAAAATAACTCTGGCACAGAAAAAATTATTTCGGACGTTGATAGTTACTAATATTTTTTAAACATTAGTTCAACAAATTTTAGCTGAAATATCCATTTATCCTAGAATACTATTTCTGATGAAGTCAATATCTCAGACTATGTAGTTCCTAATGTTAAATATCCTTCTTGGAGAACGCAGGCAGTATATTGTGATATGTAAATGCAGGTGCAACGAAAATTCTAGAAGTCATTTAAGAATGTCGCCAATCAAACGATAACAATTTAAGGTAGGACAGTAGGTCTCTTTCCTATTATACCTCTTAACTATATTAGTTTCTCCTACTCCTCAAATTACAATTTGAATCAGTGTTGCTATTATATATTACAATTTATTTAATATTACCTTTATTCCATCTGGCTTGCTTCACTTTATTTGAATTCATTCGTTACAACACATAGAAGACTGATGAGAACGAGAATTACACAATATACCTGCTTCAAAACAAGTACACCGATTTGTTTTACACTGATTTTGTGCTGCTTTGCAGCTGCGCTTTTTGAGACCCTGACCGTCACTAACTGACTGCTTAGCTGCAGCCTCTCTTAAAGAAAAATGAATACCTCTAGTCACGCCATCTAAACTTATGACATTCGTTCCTGATTTTTTAATGCCTGTGCGAGGAAACCAACCTTTAACTAACCCGTCTTTCTGCCTATTTGATAAACTCCGTTCTTATCGTCAGTAATAATACCAAGAATATTACGGAAATCTAATGGTTCACGACCTACAGTTGGAACGGATGAGTTTATGCAATCACAGACATTTAGAGGTGGAAAATTTTCTTCTGAGAAGGTTATTATTCTTTTAGCCTGTATTTTTTGTCTCTCGAAACAGTCGCTCCGAGTGTCAAGCAAGCACTTCCCCCTAACGTACAACGAGCAAATGAGACTCCTTAGAAGGCTTCTAGTTTTGGATCGCTTAGCTGTATTTCGTCAGGTTTTGAAGAACTTATATGCTCTGCGGATGTTGGAAAATCAGCTTCCGTTGGATCTCCAGATCTGCTGTCAAAAAAAAAACTATGAATTGTTTTAAATTATCACGTTATTCTTATGCGTGCTATCCGACAAAATTAAATATATTCGTATTGATTAATTATAATTAAACGATAAATACCTTGTAACATTAGCTTCATACTGACTTTGTTCTTTAGGTCCTCTTTCTAAATTTTCATCTGCTTCGAGGGTGTTTAAGACTTCATCCAGAAGAAAAACATTTTTTAATCCAGTTCTTATGAGTCCTAGCACAGCCTCATAACAAGTCCTATTGATGACTCTGTGGTTAGAGGTGTTCTTTTGCCACTAAAATGAAATAAAAGAAGAAATGTTAAATTGCAAAGCCATTAAATTTTTTAATGAATTAACAATATGACGCAAAGGACTGAGAGACAACAAAAATAATCAGTGATTTGTTTATTTCTTTAAAAATTGAGAAAAAACTTTTAAAAAATCAAAAAAATACTTTAAAAAAAATGTAATACATTCTTTGAACTAAATATCAAAAACTTATTGTATTTACAAGAAAAATCAGTACTATTTGTGTACACTTCCTAGCAATGTTATTTTGATTTTTAGTAATAATTTTTTTATTTTTGAACACTACAAAAAAATAATAAAAATGAAGAAATTTATAAGAAAAACAAATTACATACAACATATGTGAAACGCGTCTTTTTAAAATGCAACTTTCTGTTTCTTTGGGTACAAAATGAGTTGTTGGGAACAAAATATTTTCTTCGTCCTTCTTAAATAAAAAATCAGGCCCTCAAGGGTTAAATGTTTCTAGAAAATTAGGAAATCTTTTTCTTTACCTGTACTTCATAGCATCCACGACGCCAGTTTGTTGATTTGTGGTCAATCATTCATGCTCGTAACATGTTTTCAACGTTAGCGTCTGACCGTTCCACACTTGATCCTTGGCTGTGACGGTGCCGGGGACGTCCATGAACAATTTTGCAATGCGGCCAAATAGAAGTAAGTTCACTTACCACCGATGCAATAAATTGCTGACCACTGTCGCTTTGTTAGATTTGTGGAGCTCCCCAAATAAAAATAAATTTAGACAGCTCTTCTGCTATGTTTCAAATAGCTCTGAAAATAAAAGCTTAGTGGACAGGAAGAGTGTTATGAGACGCATTGATGATGAATCCTGAACTTTATTCGATTCGCAAAACTACGAATGACAGAATTTGAGCAGAAACTATATACAATGGACTCACAAGAGTCGCCCGATGGTGACACAGGGAAGTCTCTCGTGTGTCGAACCTAGTTGCCTACAGAGTACTGAATGTGCGTGTGCAACACGCCACGTTAGACTATGAATGTGTGTGTGTGAAACCTTCACCTAAGACAGTGTAGGTAAGAAACGAATCACCTGATACTCACTGACCAAAAATGACATCAAGCGTACATCATACCACAACACTAATATTCACAGGTGTGAGATTATACGTAGGATCCCGAACATTCCGCGCGCATCGTCGTACGACGAAGACGAAACTGACGGCACTGACAGTGGTGCACTATATTAACTTCCGTCCGCCGTGTTGTAAGCACGGTGGCAGTATCCTGAGCATTTGTCGCAAGGCAACATTGATAAGAGGTTGCTATTGCGGCCAACCTGTAGCCTGGTGCTGGAATTTGGCCGGTTAGAATCCAACCAAATATCGTTTGCTGGGCTATCGGCGTATCTACTGCTCCTTTCCTTAATCCTTCCAGGATGATGAATGAAAAGACATCTGCTCCTAGCAAGATGTCAGCTGGGCCAGCCCCAGTCGTGAAATCATCAGCCAGAACTAAGCCTCGTCGGTGATGCCATTCAGCATTAAGGTTAGTGACGGCTGCTCGATAGGTCGTGACTTGTCGAGCAATGAGAGCGTTAGTCTTTACGTTTTTTTTTTGTTTTTTTTTTGTCCAGCTGACGACGCTACGTACACCAAAGCTGTACCAAGTATTGTCCATGACGATGCTTCCCTGTACACTCGTGGCACCGTTTTGTCGATGGGCAAGCCGAGACGCCATGTCAGCCTAAACATTTTAAGCAAAGCTGCTTAGATTCGTTGAACTCCCATCGTTGATCTGATATAATCTTCTTGAATACCTGACACTGGAACAAGAAGTGTGGTCCTGAGCAGAAGAAACAAACCTTGGGTTTGTAGATGTTGGCATTATGGGACTTGAAACCTGTAGATTTTCCTGACTTCGATGAACCCTTTGGGGGTTCAGACGATGAAGCTACCTCGATAGCTTCCAAAATCCTCATCCTGTCATTGAGGAACGTCTTGAGTATTTCGAAGGTCGGTGTTGTCTTCGAATCTCCGATGCTAGTCTCCCAGTCTCGGCGTGATGCTGCATCCAATTTGTTGACAGTGAGATGAACAAGCAGATCATCCCACTTATCAAATGGATGCTTCAATGCTATCAAAGTTTCGACATCACAGGTTCCTGAGGTGACCCTCGAAAGTTCCGTAGCAGATTCTCGAGACATTGTTGGAAGAGAGAGAGAGAAAACTAGAGATGTAAGACGTAACGAGAACACGTACATTTTCATACCCCTCTTTCAACAATTCCCAATAACGATTAAAGTTGTCACCTGTTGTTGGAATGTTCTTCAGTAGAAGCTTGGCCTCACCTTCCAAACTCGTCTTCAGATGATGGAGTTTCTGAATATTTGTAATGTGTTCCTGGTCGATCGCAAGTGATTGGAAAAGATCTCTAAAGTTTCCCCAGCCAGTGCACTTACCGGAAAACTTCGGAAGATCTATTCCTGGAGTCTAAGGCTTCAATACAGTAGTTACTGAAGATTTGGACGATTGAGATGAAATGGGCGTAGATTGAAGAGCTTCCAGCATAGTTATCAGCTCGATCTTCTGTTCTGTGTAGGTTTCTGGTACAGATTCAAAGAAGTCGTCTGCGAAGTACGTAATGCTCTTGCGCTTTTCTATTCGTAACTCGATACAAGCAACATGATTCTTTTGCATTTCAGCCCAGTAGCTTTCGATTATGTCTAATCGCGTTTGAATCGCAATTGCTGCAATCTTCTCTCTTTTTTTCTTGAAATTCGTGACACTTCGACTGATGAGACCGTCCAGTTCGGCTTGTCAGATAATCGAGGTTTCATTTAAAGAAGCCATTTCTGAAAAGGCCTCGCAGAAAAGGCACAAAAAAGTCAGAAGAAAGTTCGTGTTAGTACGGCGCTATATAATAAGACCTGAGTGGCGAGCGAGGCAGTCTTAATAGTCAGTGTGCGTGAGAGAGAAGTCAAGCACGTGGATCACAGCTGTGAGGTTCGAGTGGAAAATTTAGACAAGACGTTGCGAGGAGTGGGGTGTACGGTCCGCCCACCGTGCGAGAGAGCAAGTGAACTAATACAGGGGAGAGGTATAATGGGAAAGAGGCCTATTGTACTACCTTAAATGGTTATCGTTCGATTAGCGATATTCTTAAATGACTTCTAGAATTTTCTTTTCACCTGCATTTACATATTACAGTACACTGCCTGGGTTTTCCAAGAAGAACATTCAACATAAGGAGCTACATAGTCAACATATGTACATAATGACTTTCATCAGAAATAATATTCTAGGATAGACGGATTTTTCAGCCAATATTTGTTCAACTACTCTTTAAAAAATTTTTGCAACTATCAAAGTCCAAAATAATTGCTTTTGTGTCAGAGTTTATTTTTAACTAAAAATAGTATTAAAAGTTGTACATGAGTCATACATAATGATCAAATAAATTAACAATGAGGTTCAGCAGGTAAATTCGTCTATTCGGCGACGTTTAGCCAAGTGCCTAAGAACTTGGCCAAATACCAGACTCCGCTACTGGGCTACGACAAATATAAGATTTGTAATCTTTCAGAGATTACGGTTTTGTTCATTTAGCTCCGACATGTTATACTTAAGAAACCCTATATAGTCGGGTGTAGTCTAAAAGAATCCGATCCCTAAAACAAACATCGGAATCAAAAATTTGTCAAAAAAAAAAGGAAAAATATTTCAAGTAACTTACAGAGTCAAGTTATAATATAGAGTCAAGAGGAACGAAGTAAAAAAAGAAAAATCAGTCCGAGAAGAGGCCAGCAAGCGACCTCAAGTAAGGGTTTTCGTAGGCGTAGGCTTAAATAAAAAAAATATTTCTTATTATTAAACCACTAATATCGAAACAAGAAAAATGTAACACAGCAAATTTGATTTTCATATCTCAATTCTACATGTCATGAGCATTAATTTGAGCCGTCCCTAAAGAAAATGAAACTAAAAGGAAATCTTCCAGCATAGGGGTCTCAATAACAGAATTTTCTTAATTTTTCTTATCTTTTGACCAGTGACGTCAGCTGTGGGCTGAGGCTGATTCGAAAGAATATAAAAATAGAAGATAAGTTATTTTATGAGCAATAAAAATTATTCCACGTTAGAATTGATTGGTGGCCCCGAAAAATACCGATATTTCAATCGGTTTCTTTACTGAGGAATAAGGTTATGGAGTAGATTTTTCGGAAGGAGAGGAATTGGGAGGCATGGGCACTGGTTCATAAGATTGACGATGTCAGCTCCCAGCAAAGCGGTCAATTCGGGTGGTTAGCCATGAGCCTCCACGTAATCAGGGTTAGCGGCCAATAATTCGGGGAAGGTAATTCTAGGTGGAGTTTTTATTATCAGTTTCATTCGGAAACTAGGAGAATTGAACCAAGATAAGCATCTAGGGCTAAGATCTAAGAAGGGGGTTCCTGAAGTGACAGGGTCGGGTTACCGTTCTGAGGTTTCAGGAAGGTCCGATGTTGGAAGGTCTATTGCTTGTAGGAGAAATCGTGGAGTTCAGAGTGTTAAGGTCCTATCCATCCACCCTAGCTGAGCTTACTGGAGAAAGATACGGTAGGGTACAGAGTGACAAGGTGATGGGCTCACCTTGTCGGATGCGGTACATAGCATCTTAGACCTCGATATGGGGAGTCGCGCGTGAATCGAGTGGAACCATGGCTCGAAAGTGTAATGCAAAGCTCTGACACACGCCTTGTGCCGTGTGTCAGAGACCTGAGGCTTGCTTCTCTTCACCCACTCAAGGGAGCTATTCAATTATTCTTTCGACTTCGTACAGTATTGTTCTACATTTTGATATGTGTACAGAAAAGTGAAATTTATTCTTTTGACTTCGTTCAGTTATTCTTTCGACTTCGTACAGTATAAAATTAACACATACTGCCTTTCATTCATGCCCATAAAACTGGTACTTTTATCACCTTTCATGATATAATTGAAAGAAAATGTACAGTTTATTATTATTAAAAACTAGGGTGCTTGTTCAACCTATTGGAAAATAGATGTCTGGAAACTTTTGCACGGCATTACATATAAGAGAACATAAATTTGTATACCCCTACATGTACGTGAGTTATTATTTGCTTTATGTAAGATTTCAATTTCAGTTAACGTTTACCGGAGATGTTTATACATAAATCTGTCTTGGGTTGTAGTTTAGGACGCACGTGATGTTTTTCATCTTAATTCTACATGCCAAGAGCATCAATGTGAGCCATCCCGAAAAAAATCAGACTAAAAGAAGAGCTTCCAGCATAGGGGTATGAAAAAACCAAATTTTCCTCATTTTTTTTATTTTTCTTATTTTTAACCACTGATATAAAAAATGAAAACTCTAACATAACAAATTTTATTTTTTATCTCAACATTACAGGCTAAGAGCTTCAATTTAAGCCGCCTCGAAGAAAATCGGACTGAAAGAAAAGCTTCCAGCATAGGGGTCTTCTCACCCGTCATTTTCACTAAACCCCTTCCCCTCCCGCCCAAATGATTTTTTGCTTAAAATTTGGAATTTAAATAGGAAGCAGATGTTTCCCAAAGTTCCCAGTATTTTTTAATGCTCCGCAGTGGTCACTTTATGGGGCGAATACGAGACCTCAGGGTCGTAACTCGAATAGGTTTTTTTTAGGTGAAGTAAGAAACGGACAGACGCTGGTACGAGATTATAAGGGTTTCCTTCGAAATCCTGAAAAAGTACATCAGTCTTGAAAATATTGTCCCTACAAGTTCTTTGAGATATTGATGTATCTTCTCGCTAAATTTCCGACTCCATATGCAGATTTTGAGCTCAAAAATCTTTGTTATTACTATTATAATTATACTTTTGACCACTTCAAATACCAATACAAAAAAATTGTACGACAATATTAGCCTTATTTTTTGTAACAAATTTAATAATTTTGTGTTATTTTATAGAAAAAAAATTTTAGATACATTTTTTACATAATTTACTTTTTCTACTAATTATTAAGATTTTTAGTGTACCTAGGCTTGTAGATATTTTCGATACAAATTCATTGGTACCTTATAAATTGCTTTCAATCAGGGAATGAAACGAGGCCAAAACCGAATAAAACGAACAGTTCAAATGTTATAAATTAAGAACAACACTTCAGAGCAAACGTTTCAATAAATTACTGATGTTTCCTTCCTCGCTTCAGTTCGTTTCCCGACCGCAACCCAACCGATTAAACTAAAAAAAAAGAAAACAAGTACATGAACGGTTCCTAATGCGTTCACTGAAAGCACTTTCATTTATTTATTAACTATCTACAAACTTCACTTCTTTCTTCCACAAGGTAAAAAAAACCTCATCGCGGACCGTTGACAATCCAGTAGAATGCAAAAAAAGAAAGCGGTATCCTTCTTACTGAACGACGTGAAAATATTTTGTTTCCATCGGGTTTCAAAACCAATTAGAATCGGAAGGCATGCTTCGTTTCATTCCTTGCTTTTAATAACTTTTATTATTTATATTATCATTTTTATCTTTATTTAAATGTGTCATAAAAAATTAGGCCAATATTATCGTAAATATATTTTTGTAATTAGAAAAGCAACGAAGATATTTAGAGTTCAAACTTTGACCTAGTTGAGGGAGTGCAAGATTTCATCCGATTGGATTACATTTTTTAAGGATTTTCTTTTTTTCAAAAAGGAACAAGAATTTCCAAAAGCACATTGCACTTTTTGAACTTAGTAGTCGTAAATGATTTAGAATACTACTACACAGCTCTAAGTACACTTAAATTCTATTGCGTAGACGTAGGAGCAGTAGAACTAACCTGGCGAAAGTTTTAGATAAGAATTTATCCCGAATAATTCCGAAACAATCCAAATTAATCCGAAATCTGTATCAGAACCAATCTAAGTTATTCCAAAATCTATATCCGAACCAACCCGAATCAATCCAAAAAAGTTCTGATTTTCGATCAAACCAAAACTGTTAAAAATTAATCCGACTCAATCCGATTCAATCCGAGTCAATCTGAACTAAATTTTCAATCCGAATGAATCCGAATAAATCCGAAATTTTTGCCAGGGTATACCACGCTGCTTCAAGTACAATGGAGCTCCACTGCGCAGCCTTACTTAAGTGCAGTAGAACTACACTGCTCAGCTTTAAGTACACTGGAGCTTTATTGCGCAGATTTAAGCACAGTGGAGTTCTACAGCGCAGCTTTAGGTATAGTAGAACTGTACTGAGCAGGCGTAAGGGCAGTGAAACTTTACTGCGCATCTTTAAGCGTAGTGAAACTCTACTGCGTAATTTTAAGTGTGGCGAAGCTCTACTGCGCTGCTTTAACTGCAGTGAAACTCTGCTGCGCAGCTGTATGTATCGTGTAAACCTAATGCGCAGTCATAAGTTCAGTAGAAGTCTACTGCGCACATTTAAGCACAGTTGACCTTCATCACACAGCCGTAAGTACAGTAGAATTTTACTACCAGGGTGGCCACTATTTTTAAAATTTTCATCTCCCGGCTTTCTCCCAGTTTTCCCGGTAGAAATTCGTGATTCCTCCCGGATAAAAAAAATTAATACATGCGTACAATACTACGAACCAGTACCAGTATTTTGAATCAGAAATATCAGTTGTAGCAGTAATTTTTCGCTTTTTCGAAATTTTTTGCAAAAAAATTATTTTCTGTGAATGTTATTAATGTTATCATTTTGTTTGAATTTTTTATACACATCCTAAAATGAGAATATCAACAAAAAACTGTATCATCAAAATTTTTTTCATGCAAATAAATATTTATAAATGAGAATGTAAACGAAAAATTGTATTTTAAATAGGACACGAAATTTCTGTCATATTTTGACACTTTATATAAGCTTCTCTGCCACACACGTCTATCCACTGTCACAGCAAGCACACAACTACGATTTTACAATGCTAAGGCGTCTCGTCTTTTCATTCACGAAACCTCATTGCGAGTGTTTTGAGTGTAGGGATATGGGTTCTCTAAGGAGAAGCGATATTCGTACCCAAGTCGCCCGACAGACACGTTTGGCAGAGAAGCTTTTGTAAAGTGTCAAAATATAACACAAATTTCATATCATATTCAAAATACAATTTTTAGTTCATATTCTCATGTATAAATATTTATTTACATGAAACAAATTTTGAAAATACAATTTTTTGTTCATGCTCTCATTTTAAGATGTGTACATGTTTACGGTGGGTCCTGCGAGGATGGGCAATTTCAAATTATTATATGATTATTATTATATTATTGTATTATTATTAACCATTTTAAGTACTAAATTAAATTATTAGTAAAAATAAGATTAACTGATATATTTTTATTATTAGAATTATCGTTGAGGAGAATCTCGCCCGATGCTAGGAGATTCGGTGGATGGCACTCGTGGCTGCCCCACTAATCTTCGAGCACTCAGTCTTTCAAACGGAAACCTCTCAGACTTTTTCTTTAGTTTTCCCTTGCCGTTCCTGTCTATTGTGTGTTCTTTTTTTCAACCTCCGCGGTTTTTTGTTATTTTGTGAGTGCCTTTCTACTTTTCTTTCGTTTTACTTCATCATCCTTATTACTGTGATATTATCATTACGGTGTCCGTTTCTCTTCTTTCGTGGTTCTTTTCAAATCTTGTGAATGCATTCTTTATTTTATTTTCTTCATCACCATTTGATTTCCTATGTGAGTTTTTAGATTGTGTCGCACTCGAGGTATCCAATTTCGCTTAGGGGCCAGTACCTCAATTGGTGCGCGTTTCGAAACTCAACCGTACCTCGTCCCGGGGCCAGCACCAGAATTGATGCGTGTTCCGCTGCGTCATCCCCCACCCCTCTTTCGTTGCGCGTATCTCAGTCTCTTTCTCTTTCTATTTCTGGTGGTTCTTCTTGAATTTTCGTGCTCCGTGCTAAACGACGCCCCGCGCCATAATCGTTCCGGCAAAGCTTACCGACCAAAAGGCCAAGACCGGTATCTTGATCCTGATCATTGATTACGCTTCCTTCTGACCTGGAATCCAAACCCCCCCTCTCCCCCACTTCGACTTCACTACCTTAAACCGAACTTCTCACACCGAGAAGATAACAAAATGCAACAGAAAAATGGAAAAAAGTGTAGGCAGCGAGAATCGAGCCCACAACCTTCCGGCTACAAACCCGGTGCACTACCGCCTGAGCTACTCGGCCAGTTAGAAGATAAATTTTTCTAGCGTATAAGAGCGGCAACGAAAGCTTTAAAGTCGTTTTTCTCGAAACCGGCCAAATATTGGGTCCTAGGAATTTCACAATTTTATTTTGGAGTCATGACCTTTATTTACAAAAATTATGAATCCCAAAAAAAACACACGAGCTGGCACTCCTCTTGTCAGGCTTATTAGACAACGAATTTTATTAGCTTTCGTGCAATTATGAGAAGAGAGTTTGCAATTTATTATTATAAAAATTGAGGCACTTTCGCAACAGATGAAAAAATGCGTTTACATTATCTTCGATGGCAGTAAGTAGGACCTTGAAAATAAGAACATAACTTTTGAAAAATTTTGCAAAATATTCAGAGAATTTTGAATACAAATTACATACAAACGTACTTTCCTTCAATTATAAGGTAGAATTAGTATTAAATTTCCATATTCACCAAAGGCCTTTGTTTTTTCTGAAATTCTCTTATGTGCTATATTTTATTATATTATATAGTGATAAGGTTGCGTTATACAAACATTTTGTCTTGTTTAATTTGGAATTAATC
>JAUMHM010098165.1:0-24222 GCA_032362435.1 Melikaiella ostensackeni
CTCATCATGAATTGTGTTTTCAACACGAGAAATGCCCGCTACACGTGAAGGATATTTGAAGATACTGCAGAATATTGGGAAACTTTTGTTTTCAAAATACTACGAACAAAATGCGTTTTGTGAATTGTGTTGGCAACAAGAGGAATGCCCGCTACACGTAAGGAATTTTTAACCCTTGGTGTACACACCTCGAAATTATTCGAAATGATACACACAAGGTGAACTCCAGCGCAGCGTTAAAATTGTTACTACACTGGCACTTCCTAATATAATGCTTCAGAAGAAATTGAAAATGTATTTTTCAACCTTCTGAAATAAGGAATTTTAATTTTTTTACAATATTTCTTATGTTAACACGTTGAAAACAATTGCGAGAAAAAAATGAAGTGCGAATGATTTTTTAAATAAAAAAATCATATCTCATAAAGTTTTTATTATTTTCCGAAAACGTCCATTTTCAACTTCTCACATACTGAAAATTTCATACGAAAATCGTTGGGTTGAATCGCACCCCTAAGGTAGATTAAAGGTGAAAAATACTGCAAAATTTTGAAAAATTTATGTTTTTAAAATACTATAAATAAAATACTCATCTTGACCTGTGTGCTGTCAATAAGAGAAACGCCCACAACACATACAGAATATTTAAAAACACTGCAGAATATTGGAAAGTTTATGTTTTTAAAATACCACAAATAAAATACTTATCGTGAGTTGTGTTGTCAACAAAAGAAATGCGCAATACACGTAAAGATTATTAAAAACACTGCAAAATGTTGGGAAATTTATGTTCCCAAAATACAACAAATAAAATACCCATCGCGATTTATGTTGTCAACCAGAAAAATGCCCACTACATGTAAAGAATATTTAAAAACAGTGCAGGATAGTGGGAAATTAATGTTTTCAAAATAGTACAAATTGAGGAACTTTGATGAACTTTCATAATCCATTAATAGTGAATTTCAAAATTGAAAAAAATTGTTTACATATTTCACAAAAGGAAAACTTATTTAGTATTTGAAATATGACATCACTATAATTTAAAAAGTTGTTCGTTGCAATAAGACATATTGATTGACCTTTTGATGGTCTCTCGGATTTTCTAATATAAGATTTTCGGTATAAGACATGAATATCAACTTGTTGAAATAAGTGTCAGTTTTTTTTTAGTGAAAATAAACCCTCCTCTATGAGGAAACAAATTTATTTGATGTCTGTGAAGGAGCAAAGTGCTCATAAACTAAGCACAAAGAAATGGATTTCTAGAGAATATATCCGTAGTACTTCGCAGCGGTATCTTATATTGAGACAGCTTCACATGTATACACCCAGAAAAAGATTTGGTTGCATCAAAAAAATTTTTATTCATTCAATCCTAGAATATGATTATTATATGAAGAACAAAATATCTGGTTGATCCGAAAAAATTGGTTGGTTCGTAGAATGGTTGATCCGAAAAAATTGGTTGGTTCGTAGAATTTTGTGGATCATACTGTATCTTTTGGCTGATCTAAGTAAAAATTTTGGTTAATCTAAGCAAATATTTTGGTTAGTTCATGGGAATATTTTAGTTAATTCATATAAGTGTTTTTGTTTGTTCAAGAAAAGATTTTATCTGAGTCAAGCAAAACTTTTAGTTCACCTAACTATACAGGAACTCGCACAATTTACATTGCGAATGGCTTATCGTGGAATCGTTTCACCTTGCGTCTCATGCAATCACATGTTTTCAGCAAGATCATTTATAAAATAATAACTCAAATATGGTTTTTTTTTGTATCTGACTAGACGTAAAAGGATCAATATACGAAGAGCGTCCCTCTCATACAGAAAACCCTTCCGATTTAATATTTTGTAAGAAATTTTGGAAATAATTGGAGAGGAATGAACATTTATTGAGCCCTCTTTGGATTCTGTTTTTGGATCACTCATTTCAAAAAGGATCACCAAGGTGCAACCTGATTACTTGTTTAAGCTTTTTCGCGATGCTACGAACTCTCGAACACACACTTTCATCTTGAATTGGAGTACGTTTTCGTACCAATTGCGCATGCGTTCGTAACATTTAAAATGCTTTCGAAAAAATATTTTGGTTGAATCAACCAAATCTTTCGCTTGATTTTAGATAAATGCTTTCCTGAAATATTTGGTGGGTCCAACTAAAAAAATGTTGTTTGATCAATAGAATATTTTCTAAAGGAAACAAAAAAATTCACCTAAAAACTTTTGTTGGTCGAAGCAAATGAATTAATTTGGTCAACTGAAATAAAAATTTTGTTGATTTGATCAAAGTATTTTATGAATTCAAACAAATGTGGTCAATAAAACGATTTTGTTATATGAAGAAAATTTTTTTTGGGTGTATCAGAGATACTCAGTTTTCTTAAATTCATAAAAATCTTGTCTTCATGAATATTGAAAAATCTTTGTTGTCAAACGGTAAACAGCCACGAGAAATTTTTAAATTATCTATTAATGAGTGCATACTGCAGCTATTGAGATTCTTTACGCAAAGAAGAGGTGAACTTCATAAAAGCATCAGTTTGCATATCTTCAGAGTGTCCAATTTGACATTTGTTGTCGGAGAGATTTTTTTGGTTCTATAATGTCTTCACGTCAAATCGGTTCCCATACCTCAGTCGAAACATTCGCTGTGTTAGTGATGTTTTTCTCTGCGGGATCTAAAGAAATGAATAAAAGTTTAATTTATTCGTATTGATTTAATGATTTCTTATAATATTGATTATCATATATGATTGCATAAAGTTGAATTTAAGAATTTCAATAATGTAATATTTGCATGCACGAGAATTAAATGCCATACAACACTAGCAGAGTAGTGTAATTAGTCTTCGAGAATGGCAATTATTCCGATTAGTCAAATGTCTAAAAGGCGCACGCGAGATCACTGAAACGTTACTTTTAATCACGAGGGTCGTTAGGTTTATTACAAATTTCACGAGTGCCGGCTTCCCTCACGGTTGAAGTAACGACAAAATGACATCGAATTGGAATTCATTTAATATCCAGTGTGACAATAATTAATAACTGACATTCCGAAAGACTGAAACAAGATATGAGACTGACGAAGGCTGTAATGTTCCAGGTTTTCTCTGACCCTCCTATTAAATCCTTCTACACTGCGGGGTCTCGAGGGAGAAGTGCGTATTGTATATGATAATAAAAAGAGTTAAAGTACCCATTCAAAACGTTTATATTTTTGCGAATATCAAATTTCGTCTCTAGCTTGTAATTAATTCATATTAAATTTTCTCTCCGTGGTTATTTTTCTAGAATGCTAACACTATTAAAAGAATTAGAATCTCTTAAAGCAATCAAGTGATTGTTCAACAGTATTATAGACAGATTTTAATTAATTGATAAATATTTCTATGAATGCTAAATTATTCATTAGACAACTTTCTTATAAATAGTATTTATTATTTAAAAATTCGGTTTATTTTTGAAAACCTGTGTATCAATACACAGTGACTGTATAAGTACACCCATTTTCAGACCATACTGTATAAACCCCTGGGGTAGAAGGGTTAGGGAAGATCATTATCAGAAGCTTAACCGCGCGAGAATTTTTAATCAGAGGGTGCGCATCCCTTCGAGTAATACCACTGCTAACGATAAACGGGCAACAATTGTCGTCAGACTACATTTAATTTGAGAATTTATCGTGTCCATGAGAGGACGATTCTTTCCCGTGGAATGACTTTGACGCAGAGGTGCTATGTAGGATCATTTGTAGAAATCGAAATAGGTCATAAAAACGATGTGGTTTCGATAAATTTACTTATTAAGGATGTTCACTAGCTATCTCACCTCAAAATTCAATAACTTTAAAAACAGAAAAATAGTTTATAAAATAGCAGAATTGTTGAATATAACAATTTGAAAAAAATCTACATGTATGTGCGACTCATAAAAAATACTCCAATTTGTGATTATTTAAAATTAGTTATTTGAGATTCTATATTTCTTCTTTCACCTGAAATGATCGTTATAATTATTGAATCATTAATTCGATCCTTATTATTGAGCTTATTATTTAGCATGAAACAAATTGTTACTTAACTAATTCAATTCTATAAGGCTAAAACCTATTAGCAGAGAGCGGACGAGCCCAATCTGACGTTGCGCACCGAGTCCGGACTCGGCTCCCTCGTTGCGGAGAACCGCCGCATGGGGGGAGTGGTGTGTCTGCTAATCACAGTCACTGACATTCAAATGCTCGCGCGCGCTCTCCCACCACTTCCCCCCAACCGACGGTTCTCTGCAGCAAGGAAGCCGAGTCTGGGCTCGGTACGCAACTTCAGACTGAGCTCGTCCGCTCTCTGCCTATAAGCTATAACCTAACATATTTTGCATGAAATCAATTCAAATAGATTTTTAAAAAGTATTCTGAATAACAAAATCAGTCATGAGTCAACTATTATTTCCTACATTTCACTTAGATTTCGCTTTTAGAATTTGTTACATTTACCCATGTACTCGTACATATCCTCGTTGATTTTATAAAGTATTTGAAAATTTGAGGCCCGATAGCTAATAAACATCAAAAAAGACCAACACGAACATTCAAGTCATTATACAGTTTCGAATCACACGAAAGTTCAAAACATTTATGTTCTCGTCATGTTTAGGAAACTTTCATGAGATTCGGTAATAAGGTGTTTTTCGGGTTGCTGGTAATTAAATTTGAGATCAAAATTCGGATCCAAGATTCGGACCAAGTTATTTAGTATTCGGATTGCTGAACACAATTCTGGGGTAATACACTAAAAGTCCCTAATAGGTCAGTCCGCAAAACGTTATTCCGAGAGTTTCGTTCGAGGATCAGGAGTGCGAGGTGTGCAGAGAGCGACACTCTATAGCCAGCAAACTCGTCCAGTACCGCACTAACAATGTGGGCGGTGTCACGCAAGCGCATAATTTCGTTAGTTGGCACGGTCCGCACTTTGCTTCATTCGCTTTCAGTGTTTACGTTATGTGTTACGAAAATGTCGCAGAAAAACAAGAGGCAGCGTTTATTCTTCAAAACAAACAAACATTCAAAGAAATTTAATAAATATCTTTCAGTGTGATTTAATAATTCGACATTTTTTATGAAAATTTTTTCGAGAACACGAAACTTTTGAGTAGCTCGAAACTTATCGAGGACTCGACAACTTTCGAGCTCTTCGGAAAGCTCGACTCAGCTTGAACCGATCAGGGTCAGCTTGATTCGACCGAAATCCACCAAACTCGACGCAGGTCGTACGAACTTCAAGTTTTTCTCACACTCCTAACATTCGTATTTTGTATAGCGAAGAGCTTTTCAAGAATAATTACAATCGTTGATTTGTTTGACTATCTGTTGGCCTCTTCAAATACATACATTCTTTATTTATAATAATTAAATAAGGGGGAAAAGAAGTCCGTTAAACCTCTGCATCCTAAAGCTGCAGCTTTAATGAAGTAAATATATCAGGAAACCATAATAAGTTCGAAACACTCTTCATGTTCACAAAAATATGAGTATTAAATAAGCTAATATGTATAATTTGTTGATAATAATAGAAAACTTGCAGGCATTGTTTTAATCGTTTTATATCAAAATTTGTGAACTAAAAATTCAATAAGAGCGCTCTTAAAAAAAATTTTAGTACTTATGGCTCCCGTTTCCGGTACCGACAGAAGAGTCAGAATGTTTTTGTTGGTGCTGTCATTTTTTGGCTAGTGAAAAGGGAAAGAAAAGTAATTGTAGTGAATGTGTGATGAGTATAATAGTCAGGGGTGAGTGTCTGAGTGAGATTGAAGGGCGTGGGAGGAAGTGTGAATGTGATGGAAAAAATGGAAAGTAAGTAAGGGCTGATTTCGAGGTTAGGTTGGATGTTGTGTGAAATTTGGCATTTGTCAGGGAGAAGGAGTTGTGGGAGTGTACAGTGTGAAGAGGCAAAACGAGCAAACAGTCGGAGGTAAAAATTGGAACAAGAGGGATAGTTTTGGGCTAGTTTTGTGAAAGTTCAAGGGGCAATAAAGTAATAGGTGAGGGAGGTGAAGTGTTTGGTGAGAGAGGCTTCAGTATTGCGAGTTTCGCGTAGTATATAAGTAGTATAGCATGTTTGTAACGCGGGGTCCAGACAGGGAGAAGAAGAAGAAACTTATAAGCGAGGATGACGAGGATTCCGATCTGATACAGGAGATGCGGGAAGACAAAGCGAATAGGGATAAGACGGACGTCGATGCAAGCTGTGGAAGTAAAAGTTACAAGCGTGACGAGACGCTGGTTAAGAGGGGGGATGGGGAAGCCGCGGAAACCGCAGCAGGTCGAGGAACAGGTAATAGGAGAGGTAGGCCCACGAATCTAGAAAAATTCAACAGAGCTGCATCGCGTTCGCATAGCGTGTGATCGAGTAGATCGAGCAGGTTCCTTGGCGATTGGCAAAAACGGGCATGTTTCTAAGTGACATGAGAGAGTGAGGAGGATAGGTTATAAATAACTAAAAAAAAGAAGATTTTAAGAGGAAGAACAGACTGAATAGGAGAAGATCTGACTTGGCAGAAAAGGGGAAGAAAAAGACTGATTGAGCGGCGGGCATGGATGGAAAAAAAGTAACAGGGTAATAATAGGGAGGGATAGGATTTGGGTAAGTGAAGAGATGAGGATCTGGAACGAAGAACTAGAAGAATTAAGAGCTTATCAAACAAGGCAGGGAAGGGAGAAGTGCAAAGAACAGGGAAAAGAGAACGAAGGGAATGCGTCAGTGTTTACGGAAGTCAGAAAGGACTAAAGACAAGGACGACAGGAGCGAGAGGAGAAGATAGAGATGTGAAAGTGGCGTTTCGGAATGTTTCAGGATTGAAAAACAAGGACAAGGATTCTGTGGGAAATTGAAAAATTGGGACGTAATAATGATGAGTGAAGCATGGGCGGATGAGAATGATTAGAGGGGCACAAAAAGAATGTTACCGAAAGGATATGTATGGGAAATGCAAGAAGCAAGAAAGGAACATGTAAAAGGGAGAGGGATAGGCGGCATTATATCAGGGGTGAGAAAAGGTCTGACGGTAGATGAGGGATCAGAGGAAGATAGTGAAGCAAAGGACGGAATAATGCTAAGAAGATTCAAAGTATGAAAAGCAAGCGTAGCAGGAGTATGCGTTTATAGGAGAAGAGGGGAAGAGGAGGGATGGAGAGTTATAAGGAAGTGGGTGGAGGAGAAAGCAAAAGTATTTGTGTTGATAGAGGGTGGTCCAAATGTCTGGATTCAAAAGGAGCTCGAAACATAGAGAAACAGATCGGGAGAGTAGGATACTACTAAGCCTGATAAGAGGGGCAGGTTTGTCTATCTGTAATGGCAATACAAAGGTGGACGAGGATAGAAAAATAACGTTCATAGTTGAACGGATAACCATGATAGACTACATTATATCAAAAGAAAGAATGAGGAAGCTAATAGTGGGAATGGAAGTGGGTAATGAGACAGGCTCCGAGCATTTTCCGGTAATAGCGACGTTAAGAGGTGGAGGTCCTAAGCATTCTTGAGGGAAGAAGAAAGAAGGAAAAGAAAGGAAGGTAAGCATGAGCCGTCAGGGGGGAGATACATGAAAAGAATTCAGAGAAAAATGGCGAACAAGAATCTAAGGGGTATGAAGGAGAAAGCGGGTAGACGAGATGATAGAAAGAATGAAAGGGGGAATGGAGAAGATAAGGAAAGAGGTAAGACTAAAAAGAGGGAGAATGGGTTAGAAAAGAATGGTGTGACAAGGAGTGGGAGGGGGTAAAGAGATAATGATAAAGTGTGTAAGAGACGGAGGAAAGGAGAGATTGACAAAAGGGAGTACAATAAAAGAAAAAGAGATTATGAGAGAATGTTGAACGAAAAAAGGGAAAATGAGAAGAAAAAGTACATGAAGGAGGTGGAGAAAGCAATAAAGGAAGGGAGGAAATAGGAAGTGTTAAATAGGTATAGAAGAAGAAGGAAAGGCGTGAATGAGGAGATAAGAATAAATGACATAAGTAAAGAAGAAGTGAGCGAGGCAATGGAAGGCTAAAAAGAAATAAAGCAGCGGGAGAGTATGGCATGGAAAACGTTGGAGTATGATGGGGAAAGAGTGAGAGAAAAGATGTAGACAGCCTGTAACAAAATATGGAGATCTGCAGAATAGCCTGAAGAATTATGGACGGGACCAGTGATACCGCTAATAAAGAAAGGAAAGGTTTAAAAGGTAGAGAAATATAGAGAAATCACACTCCTGTAGCGGGTTATAGAATATATGCAGAAGTTCGCAGGAACAGGTTAGAAAGACAGGTAGAAGAAAAAGGAAGTATTCCACATAGCCAGACGGAGTTTGGGCAAACAATGGTAGCAGCTAATAACACTTACGTCCCAAATTATTTAGTTAATAGGAATTTTGGGTGGAAAAGAGGGAAACTAGTGGCCTTGTGGAGACTAGGTTCAGAGTAAGGGTAGAAAATAAGAAAGAAGAGGAATTCTGGACAGGAAGACGGCCAAGGCAAGGTTTCTCGTTGAGTCCGATATTGTCTAGTGTAATGTTGGCAGACGTAGAGGAAAAGTTGAAGAAGAAAGAAAAAGGGGGTACGATCCTAGGTATTAGTAAGGACTACTCATCAGAATATACGGATGATGTTGTACTATTAGCAGAGGTCGAGAGAGGGATGAAATTGATGATGAAAGGGTTTGAAGAATACGCGAGAGGGAAAGATTTAACGGTAAATGTGAGTAAGACTAAGATAATGTGCTTTAGGAATAGAAGGAGTAGAGTAGAGAATGAATGAAGGATTAACGGAGAAGTGTTGGAACAAGTAGAGGCATTCTGTTACTTAGGGTTCTGGTCTGGAGCAGGGGGCGGCAACGAATTGCAAGCTAGGAAAAGGATGGAGTGTACGAGTAAAGTAATGGGTCAAGTTTGTGGCATAGGGACAAGAAGATTCGAGGACGACTGGAGAATGAGAGTACGGATGTTCGATGTGCCAGTCTGGGCGATCTTGTGTTATGTAGTGGAGATTAGGGGATAAAAAAAAGCATAAGAGAGTGGAAGGTCTTCACGGAAGATTCTTGAGATGACTCATGAGGGTCAGTTGGAGCTGCCTAGGATATATGTTGCGAAGAGAACTAGGAAGAAAAAAATTGGTAATTAGGCAGCTTTAGAAAGTCCGAAAATTTATAGTGAAGTTGAAGAGGAGAGAGGGGAACAAAATTGCACAAGCATGCCTAAGTGAGATTCGGCATAGAGAGAGGAGAGGTAGCCCAGAAGGTTCAAGATGGGAGGCAGAGAGATAGCAAATGAGGAAAGAATGTGGTATTAAAGAAGGGAGTATATGGTGGTGAGACAAAAAGAGGAAAAATGGATGAAAATTATGGCATTAAAGTAAAATGAATGATATAAGATTCTTGTGAGTGTAGAGGAAGCAGAATACATGAAAAAATGAAAAAAGGAGAGTAAGTGAAATAGGATGGTGCGGTTCAGAATGGGGAGCGAGTGAGAGTATGTCAATTGATAGAGGAAGAAAAGAAAGTCATTCGCATCAGATTTTAGTGAAAAAATTATTCTTGAGAAATACACGAATACTTCAACTGCAATTGTTTGACAAGGATAAACTTTTTCTGCTAGATAAAATTATAGTCATTCACAGCAGGTTTGAGAAGAAAAAATTATTCAATACCCGCGCGGGAAAGAAATTTAATTTCTCTCACTAGTGGGAAAAGTAAGTAAGAAAAGTGAATTCAGCGTGGAGAATAAACAATTGAATAGCAGCGCCATCTGACGTGAGCTACGACTGCTGCGTTGACAAAGTGAAACAAAATCTCCAAATTGTAGTTGATAATCCGTCACTCTATTGACGAATCTATATCTTCGTTGAAAAACTTCTTACTCTTGATGTAGACAAGAGTAAGAGCTTTTAACAGTACCCGGCGGAATTCAGATTTCAAATGCCGACATATCACAGAGAGAGCGTAGGCGAAGTACAAATTTTGACAAAGGGATGTTGTGTCAGTAGGGGTGCTTATTGTACATTAGCTGAGAAAAGGGAAGAAAAGAGACCTTGGACACACCTAACTTGTGACGTAGAAAATTTGGAATGTGAGGAACATCTGCAGACCAGATTCTGTCGAAATCATTGTAAAAGGGATGCGACGATTCAGTTAATGGTAGGGTCAGCAATCAAAGTGCAGGCGGTTTGGCAAATAGGCCTAAGTAATAAAATACAATCTGGAATTCAAGATATGAATGGCAAAGAGTTTTATCAGGCAGAGAGATTTTAGAACTTAATAAATCGTTCAATTGCTGAAACATGCGATGAACAAAGATTCAGCGTGAAGGTTAGCAAACATAATTTTCTATGATGATATAAAACATTACCTATTTTAGAAATCGGCTGACAAAAAAGGAAAGTGAATTTTCTGATGTTACGACGTAACATGCCGGTCCATTTGAACTATTGTAGCTCAACAAGACTTGACTGTTGAAATTTACTGAATGCATGGTTGTGTAAAACAGGATTACAAAGTATGAATATAATAAACTTTTAATCAATTCAAACACTGTAAGGTTCAGTGAACTCCAAGTGGAAGTGGACAGAAACTTCTCACACAGCGCTTACAGGCGCCATTAGCAATCTTTACTGTGACTACTCTCACAACACCATCGAGCCCAGGATGAACTTTGATGACACGACACATAGGCCATGACATAGGCAAAGTGTCTACAAGATTATCTTCCTCGTGGATTGCCAGAGAGTCAACGTTGATGTTGGACAGTGCTGAATTCGACTTTTGACGAACATTGACTTTGTTTAAGTATTCCTTGTGCCAAGGGCACCAGATATGTTGCCTCATCTGTTGAGCATGCTGCCAGAGAGATAATCTGGCCGGGTTGACTTCACGAAGATCCTCATGTGGGAAACTCGTTAATGACCCACCAATCAGGAAGTGACCAGGTGTCAATGGACGGAGGTCATTTGGATCAGTGGACATGAGACCGATTGATCGGGAGTTAAGGATTGCCTCAATTTCAACAACGCACGTGTGTTGCCACTGAGCCAGTATGGCAGTCGGTTGCATGTTAGTTCGCTCTTCAAACTTTGGTTGTTTTACTAGTCAATTGTGAGAAATATACTCTTCAAAGTGGTTCTAGTCTGATTAACAGTCATGCAGTTCGGTTACTTTGTCTAGTTATAGTATTTAAAAGTGGTGCGCGTGTTCGCTCCTTACGTCTCCTCTACGATTTGTCTACGTATCTCCAGCCAGTGTTTGTGTCTGATCGTCATCGTTCCTATATAGTGGAGTAAAAATGGCATTATACATGACTGAGAACAAATTTGAGCTGCTGATGCAGAAATTCGGAAATTTGGAGACTTCACTTTCGTTTCTCCATGGTAAGGTTGACCAACTCACGCTTGAAAACAAGGAACTAAAAAAGAAACAAGAAAAATTGGAATCTGTTACCTTGGAGCAGGGCCGAAAAATAGAGGCTATGGACAGAGTGATCAGAAATAACCATTTGATCATGCTTGGAGTTGCTGAGGAGAACGATGTTAATCTGGAGAACGTGGCTTGTGGGATTTTTAAATCTCATCTTAACATCGATCTGCGAATGCAATGTTTGAAAAGAGCAAGGGATAGTGGCCTAAAAACTTCCTTGAGCTAAAATCTTTCATATGTGGCGGGGAAAAGATATAGTTGCGCGGAGCTGCAATTGTTGGAGAGCATCATTCGGGATGCGGAAGGGATTAGAGATAGGGATGATTCACCGAGAAGTGGTATCACTGAATGTAACTCGAAACGTAAGGCCTCGCAGTCCTCTCCCATCAACTTCAGCGGACAGACGGAAGGGTTACCTCCTCTCATTCAGACCACTTTAGACAGAAATCAGAACAAAAGGCCTCCAGAAAACTGACGAACCTGGGCTCAAGTGATCCGGTCGCAAACACCCCAAAACTTCTCTTCTGGAATTGTCATGGTTACGAAAAATTCTTAAATTCTAAAATCAATTTAGATAATTTTAATATTATAGGCATTATCGAAACCTGGCTGACTAAAGTACCAACAGACTCAAACGTTAATTATAATGGCCACTATTTTTTCTCTAACGCTCTAAAAGAAAAGTCAAGAGGTAGGGTACGTGGTGGCCCAGCTTTTTTCATAAACAAATCCTACTTAATTTGCGAGCTTATTGATAAAACGGAATATTGGATCCTAGTATGAATCACCAATATTAAAAGGATGAATTTCATCTTGGGTATTTGCTATTTTAATCCAGCGGTTGATATTGATGTTATTTGACAATTATTCGAGGAAACTTTATGTACACCATCAGAGAAATTTAATAACGTAGCTACCATTATTAATGGCGATTTTAATAGTAGGGTTGGATGTTTGGGTCAAAGTTCTCCTGAAATGTTTACTCACAGTGATTTTTGTATCCATCGCGACAGTCAAGATATTGAAAACAGCAGAAGGGGGCTGAGACTGGTCGAGATGATAGAAGATGAAGAATTCTATTTACGCAAAAGATTTGGAAAATTATATCTGCTCGACACTCCCGCTAAGACGCCTGTCTCCATCTATATTTACGAATGTTCGGCATCCGTTACTAGATAGCAGTATTACAGCAGACGAAATCATATCAATCAACAAAACCAGAGTGAATAAGGCCCCAGTGCCAGATCGAATCTGAAACAACTTCCACAAAAATTTGCCATCTAATTGGCTTCTGTACCTTGAGGCCTTTCCCAACCCGATATTTAAAAATGAATATGTGCCACTTAATTGGACAGAATCTTTGACACACATGCTTCACAAAAAATATGATTCTTCCAATCCCAATAACTTTAGACCGATAGCTCTTCTAAACTCTGTCCCTTAAATTTTTACGCAATTTTTCTTTCCAGGTTAGAAAAATGGGAGTTTTTATGCCATATCGTTCCGGAGGAGCTAGCGGGTTTTCGCCGGAATAGGGGTTGTATTGATAATATCTTTACTTTGGCCGCCATTTGACAGATATATCTACAAAAAAAAGACAGACACATTTATGCCATAGTAGTCGATTTCTCAAGGGCGTTTCCTTCTGTCAATCATGCCCTCATCTGGACAAAACTTCACGATTTAGGTGTAAGCTCGAAAATAATTAGGATAAGAAAAGTTTATATGAGAGAGCTTCAACCCGTATAGAGGTGGGAGACGAACTCTCAGATGAGTAACCGATTACAAAATGAGTCCTGCAGGGTGAAATTTTGAATCCGATAATATTTAACCTCTTAACTATATATGTATTCCTGCATGAACTTAAAGTAGCTGTCTTTCATACTCTGACATTTCGCGAGTCTACTTTCTAATACATGAAATCTCCATAACGCCATGTTGCAGAAATCGTTCATTTCTTACTTAACTTCGTGAAATGGTAAATTTATAGTGTAGCTGTCTCAACGGTGCTGTCTCAATTCACATTTCCAGTTAAGTGCTCCTCACAGGCCTGCTGTTTCTGTGTTAAGCGTTTTTTAATAGGAACTTGTTCGATATCTCAAAATCGTGTAAGCTGATCGAATTTAGACAGATTCGCCGTTTGCAAAGAATTACGTTTGAGCCGTTTGTAACAATTTGCCGTTTGCATGTAATTAAATGTTACAAGCTGTGATCTCGCGCAATTCAAATGGACTTCACCTGCTTCTATCTAGCCTAAATGGATTTACTGTAATACGGCCTTGTCAACTTTTATTTTCCGTTGACTGGCACACAGAAGTTTATAGAATACTCTAACTCCTAGTAAGGCATTAATTTCTGCTGACCTATAAGATTCAGGGTCCACTAGTGTTATGTTCGCTGAAATTCGCAGTGATTTACCATCAATGTAGATCGCAGACAAGGGACTTGAAACTTCCGGTACGAGTGAGAATGAAACCTTCTTCTCAAACCGGTCAAAACACGATCAAATGCGCAAGGTCGCGAAAGCCTATGTCTGTAGTCATGGAACTTAAGCCTCTTACTGGGATGTCCTCAGAGGGCGGTAAATGACAGATAATAAAACGCTGTTAAAACTTGCATAGTCTGACTCGGCAGTTTGGATTTCATTTCAACTGAGTTCTCGATTTCATCAGAGTCGGTGTGAGACAGTGAATTGTGGCGCTTTCCACATTTTCTATAGGTCCCTTCACGACAATCGCTATGATGATGATTGGGGTGAAGACAATTAAAACAAAGAAACGCCTTCTTGACGAATTCAATGCGCTCTCTAAGAGAAAATTTCAGGAAGCTTTTACATGAAGGAATTCCGTGCACAGCTTGACAGTGATAGCAACGGAGCTTGCCAGAATTCACGAGATATACGTGTTGCGGTTGCGACTTTCCATTGTTTGGAAGCGCGTGCTTGTTATCATACCTCGATTCTGACTTTGGTTTCGATCTAGCTTGAGCTCCAAAAGGCGATTGAATAAATTTTATTTCGCCGAACTGAGCTCGACGTTGAGAAAATTCTAAGAATTATTTTATCGTGGGAATCGCTGATTCACTAGTTAAGTCTTGCCAGTTCTCGCGAAGCTAAAACGTCTATTTATTTTCGGTTATCATGATAAGTAACATGTCCCAACTATCAACCAATTCGCCTAGCGCGCGAAGCGCTCGAATGTTTTTTAGCGGGAGAGCTGGTGAATTATCTCTCAAGTACTTTCATTACTTCTAGTTTTCTGATATTTGGTTGCATTCAAAGTGAATATTAACGTCCCACAGTGAGAAAGTCAGGTGCCGGGGCAGGGCCAGTCAGCACCCCTGCTAACGTGTCGAAAAACTTAAAAGTTTTAACGATTTCATTACATTTGGAATTTTTTGTGTAAGTAGTATTTGCAATGACATTTTCAAAACTGCCAGTCAGACCGCCCAGTGCTAGGACAAGGCTTGTCAGCACCCCGCTCAACATGTCAAACAACTAAAAAATATCAACGATTTTATCATATCTGAAACTTCTTGTATAAATTGTATTTGCAATGGAATTTGCGAAACCGCCAGCTAGAGCGCCCAGTGCCGGGACAGGACCAGTCAGTCCTCCGTCAAACTTATCGAAAAATAATTATTAAGCAGTCAATTTTGCTCGGATATTTTACTCTATGAAACCTGGAATTTTTTATTCGAATAGTTTATTGACTAAAATGTACAGTTCATGAATAAGATACATATTTTACATTAGGAAACATCAAATTTTTTTATTGAATTTCAGACTAAAAGAGATTCGTGTGTACTAGGATGCCCAATAAAAATTGGAATTTCTTGAATTTTGCAAACGCAACCACTTAATTTTCCCCTCATGGTAGAGAAATACTGCCATACATCTTATTTTATTTGAGAAAAAAATATTCAGGGGTTCTGCTAGAACGTTGAGGGTCTAAAAATTCATTTTCTAATTTCAGTATTTGAAACAATACAAATTTTAGGATAAGAAATTCTTTCACCCCTGGAAAGTATTTATTATTTATTTAGAAGTATCCACTCAATTTCATGAAATAGTTTTTGTTTTGAATAAATTACCGGGAAAACAATACGAAAATATGTAATTTCATTACAATGAGTGGTCTGAAATAGCCTCTGAGCCCCTTTTTACCTATAATTTTCCTGAAAAGGATGAAAGATACTTAATGACCTATTTCTGAGTCTTCTTCAATTCTTTTGAGTTCCTTTAAAGCCTTTTGAAATAATCCTGAATTCATAGGAATTCCCTCGCACTTCAATTTACCTGAACTCAGTGGAATTTTTTTAGATTTTAAAAATTTTGTTGCATTCCCTTCAATTATTTTTAGTTTACCCTGAATTCTTATCAATTCATCTTGGATTCGTATGAATCTCATCGAATTTTCTTCAATTTTCTTAAATTCTTCTAAGTTCAGTCCATTTTTACTGAAATCAATCAAACATTCTGGATTTTTGGATTTTTTCGCAAAAAAATTTGAATTCATTTGGAACTCACACTGGATTCTCATTAATTTATCCTGAATTCTTGTAAATTCTATTGAATTTATTAGAATTCTCTTGAATTTTCTGAACTTACTCTGAATTCTTTAGAATTCACATGAATTCTTCTAAATTCACTCAATTCTATTCAATTTAGTGATTTTTTTCTATTACTTTTTTTTCACGTTTAAGCATTCTAAGCTCACCTTGAATGTTTAGGAATTTCACAAAACTATTTTAAATTCCTTTGAAATTTAAAATTTGAATTTTTTTTAGAATTTTTAAATTTCTCAAATTTTTTAAATTTTTTAGCTTTTTGAAATTTTGAGCGAGGTGCAGACTGGCCCTATCCGGGCACTGGTCGGTCTAACTGGAGGTCTGAAAAATGTAATTGCAAATACTTTTTATACAAAAAATTTCAGATGTAATAAAATCGTTAAATTGTTAAATTTTTTGTCACGTTAGCAGGGGTGCTGACTGGCCATGTACTGACACCTGACCTTGCTCACTATGAGATATCAATGTACACCACAAATGCAACAAAATCTCAAAAGCTGGAAGTAATGGAAGTACTTGAGAAATTATTCACAAGCTGCCGGACTATTTCTGTAACTGGTCGAGAAATGAGCGGACCGAACATTCCTTCGACACAGGCTGTAGATCGAGGATTGATTTGACGTGACTTTCGATTATGATTTCTTTATTGTCATACCTATTTCGCATTGATCTCCAAGCTACTTTATGATTTTCCGAGGGAGTTTCAATAGTCGGGATCTAGTCTGACGCTTCATCTTCTAATCAGCGTTTCAAATGTATCAGTTTTTCAACGTCCTGGATATTACTGTTGCTGTCAACGAGTCTTTTGAACGTGTCTGAGAAACCTAATTACGTCTCGTATTTCCCGCTGAATTTGAGTAAATTAAAAACGGCAGCTTTCAGTTGTGAGATGTATCGACATTTCGAAGAGTCGCGGATGAATTGACTCAATATCCGACCAAGCGTCCTTGTGCTTTTCTAACCGTTCTTCGAGGTCTAAAGCGGCTAAGTCTGTTGTGTTTGTTATTAGTGTAAACATTGTTTCCATATTTGTTAACGTGCGTTTAATCGTTCCGCGTTCGATGTTTAACTGTTCAATTTTGAGTGACTGAACTGGTTTAAACCGTACGTCATTGAATTTGGACTCGCGGACATGAAATTAGAATGAAGGAACAAATAATTATAGGAAATATTGGTGGGACGAAGAACTCGCTTACTGATGATGAGCTGGCCACTCCGCTGTCTCTGCTACGATGAAATCCATCCTGATAATCTCTCTTTTAACGTCTGATTTTGAAAATCTGGAATTGGATCTGGATGCTGCGCACTGCTGAACGGCAGCTCGTGGTCCTTGCTGTAAATCGTCTGGTAGAAATGGGACTACTACTTCCACCCAGGATCTCGAATTCGGATAAGCGATAATTCTTTTATTCAGAATGAACTGCGGCTTGCATCAATGATTTTTTTTAGTAAAATTTTCATGCATATATCACTGCTTGGCTCAATCTCCTACACTGCTGTTCAAAGGGATAACACAAGTACTGTTCACTTTGCCACTCCAATATTCACTATGAAACTTCAGTGTTCACTTTGTCGCTGCAGAGTTCACTGTCTTCTAATGATTTCTGAAATGTGCTAATCGTCCTGATTAGTGCTACCCAATTGTTGTTCATTGTTTCTGCCTATATTTTAATAAAGACAGTGTCTATTAATCACGAAAATCCGTGATTAATAGCCGATTCAACAAAGTGGACTATTTATCACAAAATTTCGGGATAAATATGTAGATCACGTCGTTAAATCGGCTATTAATACCGAAATTGTAGGATTGATAGCCGCTCCAACGATCTTGGCTCTTCGTACTGAAAATTTGCATGTTTAAGAGCAATTAAAAAAATTGAGTAAAGTCAAAAAAGTTTACTTTTTTTTACATTGCACATGCTTTGCACGTTCGTGGCAGACGGGAGGTTATTTTCGTAATACGTATGGTACAGATATTTGTGACAGTTATAGAGTTTACGTTTACTTTTTGTAACGATTTTACTATTTACGATGTATCTATTTATCCAGCTTTTTAGGGCGACTAGATCACACAAAGCGAAACGGCTAGAGTTCGAAAATTCTCGGTAACTTAAAATTGGAGAAGAGAACAAAGAAACTTATCGGTAAGTTACCGCAAAAGCGAGAGAGTTCATTTTTAAATTCATTTTTTGATGTTGTTTTTCTTGAAGAATGTTGAACGCGACATGTACATATTCGGTGATTAACAAAAAAATTCTGAAAAAAGTGTAAGTTTCCAGAAATCGCTTGAGAACTTACCGATACCTTACCGGTAAGTTTTCGACGTTCCTGACGTAAATCACCACCTTTCGAGCTGTAATTCGTTCAGCTTTTTAGGACGACTAGACAAACCTGAAATGAATATTTGTCCAGTTCTTCTTCAAAGCTTTTACAACCTTTACAATCAATACTGTGAAAATAAAATAATGACGATTGTAACCAATATATATCCGAAAAATCCGATTGATGTGTTGTGCGTTATTGGCGATCTCCGCGTTCTTGTCAGTCATTATGACAGTTTCGAGCATTAGAGGTTATGTTTGCATATCGATTATCGCTACCGAAACTTTCAGCTTTTGAGAAATATGGATAAGTGAGCCCGCACACGCGGATCAGTTTATGTCTGAACGAAGCTTGTGACAAAGTAAATATAGTCGCAGAACAAATTAAATTATTGTGTGAATAATCTGTTAATGCGTTGCTCAACTTGTTAAGAAAAATTTAATTTTGAGAAGATAAGACCGATCCGTTAGTGTCTAAACTGATTCTGGGATGAAATGAATATAGCCGTTTGTCATAGAAAATTTTAGTATATTATTATATTATACTAAGAGAAAAATATTAAAATTAAATTAGTTTATTAACCTTCCAATCGCTTATTCATAAAAACTAGATTTAACAGAGTCCACCTGTGTGACGGCCGTATTTCGAGTGCTTTTGAAAAAAAATTTTTTGGGAGAACTACCAAAGATTTTTTAACAAATTTCACGTCCTATCGAAGGTTTATTCTTCCATTTCACACAGAAATGTTGTTACTAATGCTATTTGATGCATATTATTCTTCAGGGCGTTGCAACATGACCTCCTCAAAATCGAAGTGCCAAACGGTGTACACGATTGTGCCCGGATCAGTTGTCTGAAACAAAAATACAAAAAACTGCGTTATTCGTAGTTTAGTCGTCGAGGTATTGACGTAGAGGTTTTTCGTAATTGTGAAAACTTACAAAATGGCGGTCTTTTTCCCGAAAATCGATTTCTTGTATCATTTCCTCGTGATATTATGAACTGTGAAGAATGCAAAAATTGAAATTTCCAAAATGCGCTACGTCAGGACCTCGACGACTAAGCTACAAATAACGCAGTTTTTTGTATTTTTGTTCGAGACAACTGGTCCGGGTACAATCGTGTACACCGTTTGGTACTTTGATTTTGAGGAGGTCATGTTCCAATGCCCTTAAGAATAATATACTTTAAACAGCACTAGTAACAACATTTCTGTGTGAAATGGAAGAATAAACCTTCGATAAGACGTGAAATTTGTTAAAAAATCTTTGGTAGTTCTCCCGGAAAAAAAATCTAAAAAAGCGCTCAAAATACGGCCGTCACACAGGTGGATCGCCTTAATTTGTCACACCTCTCTCCTATTTCCAGGGGCCGTGAGGGGGGGGGGGCTAATCACTGCTAAGATGGTGAAACTCCAGCAGGTGGGAGTCGTCAGAAGGATAGAGGGGTTACAGGACAGTAACCAGTAACACTTTTTACCCCTTTCCAGGGGCCGTGGAGGTACGGGGTGGGTTCACCACTACTAGGGAGGTGAGATTCGAGCAGGGGCTCCTGAAAAATATAGAAGAGTGTGGCTGGTTACAGAAGAGTAATCAGTAAGACATGTCTCCCCTTCCCAGTTGCCTCTCTGGAGAAGGGGGCTCACTACTATTAGGTTGGTAGAACGCGAAAATGCACCCTTCTGACTGGTCACATAAATAATTTAGATCACATCCCTATCCGTTTTCAACGTCTAGTGGAGGCGGGAGGGCACCATTCTGACTGGTCACAGAAATAATGTAGGTCATATCCCTACCCATTCCCACCATTTCGTGGAAGGCGGGAGGACACCCCTATGATTGGTCACAGAAATGATGTAGGTCACATCCATACCCCTTTTCAACGTCTCGTGGGGGCGGGAGTGCCCGCCTCTGTGACTGATCGTAGAAATAATATAGGTCACATCCCCATTTCTTTCTAGCATCACGTGGAGGCGGGAGGGCACCCTTGTGGCTGGTCACAGAAATAATGTAAGTCACATCTTTAACATTTCTAACGTATCTTGGGGGCGAGAGGGCATCCCTGTAACTGGTCACAGAAATTAGGTCACATCCGTACTCCTTTTCAGCGCCTCTCCACTTAACACTTTCCGCATTCTCTTCGCCCCGTTTCCTTCAAAAAATTTTCCCTACACCCTTGTTTCACGCTTAGGACTAGCAGCATTTTCAACATATCTACTATAAAACTTCCTTTTCTTGATGCTAGCGTGTTTAAACATTTCTTGTAAATATGTATTGTTAAGGATTCTTAGTTTTATAAGATCATTATTATAATATCAACATTAAGGTGTTCATAACTGCGATCCTATAGAAAAATAAAAATAGCCGTCAAATTGAAAATATTTTGAAGATAGCTTTCTTTTTCTTAGTGTCTTATTTTCTGGCGTAAGCTGTGTAGAATGTGTGGAGTAACTATGATCTATAATGGTAAAAGCTTGCGCGAAACCGTACGAACGAACTCTAATCTGGTTACGAAACGGTCTTCTAACATTAATATTTTATTAATAACAGATTGTTTTTTTTCTAACAATTTCTCGCCTTCTTTTTCCAATGGTTCTCATTTTTACATAGGGTCCCGTTTGGACTTCCACGAAAGCTTCGAAAAAATTATTAACTTTTGTTTGGCAGTTCTAAACAGAGCATTCAATTTCGAATGATGAGATTCACAACTGTTTGTCTAATGCAGGCCTGGCAAAAGAGAAGAAGGACTCTTGCGGTACTATGTGTGGGAGGGAGGCAGGAGAGAGGCAGGAAGGCACTCATGTGTCTGACTCAAATATAAATAATACTTTTATTTACAGCCCTAATCCTGTCCAATTTTTTGACAGAAATATTCTCTTGAGTCACATTTTTGAGTCAATAATTTCATTTATAAAAAATTGGTTCTTAGGCCCTTATGGCATGCTACACTTTGAATACTTTAGGCTACACACCTCATCTTAGCTTGCACTTAGATTGCAAGTGAAACAACTTAGTAGAACATGATAATTTGTAACTTTAATATGAATTCCTGAAAATACAAAATAGAAACGGCTTTTATAGAACTAGTGAATATTTTCCGAGTAGCAATTCATTCGTTTATTCAAGTAGCAAAATGGGGAGAGAAATTGATCTTTTCACTCTTGATGCAGATATGAGTTAGAGTTTCTAACAGTACGCGGCAGAATGCAGATTGTAAGTGCCGAAATATCACAGAGAGAGAGAGAGAGAGAGAGAGAGAGAGAGAGAGAGAGAGAGAGAGAGCGAAGGCGAAGTAAAAATATTGAAGAAGGGATGTTGGGTTAGTGAGGGTCCTTATTGTATATTGACTGAGGAAAGGAAACATGGAAGACTTTGGACACGCCCAATTTGTGACGTAGAAAATTTGTAGAGTGAGGAACATCTGCATATCATATTTTATCGAAAACATTGTAAAGGGATGCGGCGATTCAGTTTATCGTAGAGTCAGCAATAGAGCTTAGGTGGCCTGGCAAACAGGCTTAAGTAATAAACTGCAACCTGGAGAACAGATGAGCGTAACAAAGAGTTTTAGCAGGCAGAGAGATTTTGAAGCTTGATAAATCGTTAAATTGTTGGAAGGTGCGATGGACAAAGATTTAGCTTGAAAGTTGGGAAAAATGATTTTCTGAGAAGGTACAAAACATTACCTATTTTAAGAATTGGCTGACTAAAAAAGGAAAGAGAATTTTCTAACGTTACGACATAACAGGCGTTTTCTACTCTTCAAAATTCTTCGAGCTTTAGAATTTCTCAAAGATTCTGAATTTAACGATTTTTATAAATTTTAAAAATTTAGGCACTGTCTTATTTAACCTTCTGTTAGTCGCATGTTTGAAGATGAAGCAAGCAGGCTGACGGCGATCAAATGGAAATCGCCCGCAATCATGTAGATGGTGATCAAATGGGCTTTGCCCATTTTTGCAGTGTGACCGGTCTGCTTACTCTTGCTCAGTGGATATTCCGCACTGATTGCTATGTTATGCATGCACAATTAATGAAAATGATCCTGCAGTGATAATAATTACTAAGAATAATTTCGAGTTTAATGAGACAAGATGCACGCTCAAGTATTAGAAAAAAAGTGTCAAAAAAAGGGTCCATTCTATTTCCACCTATGCCCACATCTGGTGGACATCTTCCTGCCGTTGGAAAACAGAATAGACCCTTTTTCCAGCACTTTCTACTAATACTTTGGCACGCGCTTTGCCTCATTAACCTCAAGATTATTGTAATTGACTTTTATCCCAGAGTAGTACATTGTGTAAAATGTGCGAGAAGTTGACTGTTCCACGAGTGTGAAGTTTTTAACAGGAAACGGAAGGAAAGCCACAGTCGAGACTCACAAACTTCGCACGAGTGAAATAGCTTCTCGCACGTGTCACATACAATATTTTTTGCAAAAAGTGGATGAAAATGGCGATATTTCGTGCGTGTAAAGTGTGCGCGAAGTGCCAGATTCACCTACTGTGAGATTAGCGTGCGGGAATGTGGTATTCCCGCACAGGTTTGCGTGAAAGAATATTCCCGCACGGCAAACTGAAGAGAGAATACCACATTTCTGCATGATAATCTTACAGTAGAGGTATCTGGCACGTCGCGTACGCTTAACAAACACGGAACGTCACACTTCTCAAGCATGTGTTGCAAAAGGATTATCTTTATTCAGTTTTCATAGATATCATAGAAATCAGTGTACATTACCCAACATTTTTAGCCATTTGAAGGCACGATAGCTTTATTCAATTTCTAAATCATGACCTTCAACAAAAATGCTCGCAAAAACGACATTTCTTTAATATTTTCAGATTTTTTAATCTCTACTGCATTCCAGGAATGTTTTAGAACATACCGGAATTTTTGAAAATCATTGTCACCATATTTTTAGCTGTGGGATCATGTAAAAGTTGAGATTTCTTAGTGGTGGGACTGGCTACAGCATTTTTCCTCGTATTTCATTAAAAAGTTCTGAACAAAGCTCCTCCTACGAGGGGCTTCCTAGGCTGAGTAACGAAAATTTACTTAATCTTTTATTTTTAAATTCATAGAGAAATTTGGTTCACTACTATGCAATTTATCACTCGGCCTTCTCAACGTAGGACAATACTTTGTATTATATGAACTGCTCTTTTTTTAAAGGAGCCTCCTAAAAAATTTTGCAGGCGGGGGTTGCATGTTTTTAGTCACGCAGTATATGGTTAAGGTCAACAGGAAGCAATTTTTGATTTGCGAACTAGGATCAGTGCCTTACGTCTTCGAGCCTTCTCTCCCTCCCCACTCAAAACTTCCCGCATTCTTTTTGCCACCTTTTTCTGAAAAGTTTCCCTGCATTCCTTTCCAGGCTTAGAACTAGCAGCATTTTGTACTTATCTACTATATAACTGAATTTTTTGATCCTTGCGTGTGACAAAATTTGGGGAAATATGTATTCTCAATAATTCTTAGTGTTATAGCATTATTATTGCAATATAAATATCAAGGTTTTCATAAATAAAATCCTAAAGAATACTAAAACTAGCCGTCGAATCGTTAATAGCAAAGGGTCAGTCTGAGACGTCCTGGGAAATTGTTCTCAGCAACATCAATGGCTCCTCACTGTCGTCGACTCAAGGCCATGCGGCTTCTAGTCCAGTCAATGGGGACAAAAACGGCTCGAGCTGACAAAAGTTCGGGTCAAGGCTGAATCCAGCAATTATCTTCGTTTTGGGGCTCTAATGAGAATCCTGAAAAGATCCTACAACTCAATCTCCTATGACGTCGCCATAGACGTCGCCTATGACCTCTTGGGAAGAGGATATAAACGCAGAACGCTTCCCCAACCGCTGCATGAACAAGCCGCAGGCGAAGAGCAGGAA
>JAUMHM010098172.1:0-43492 GCA_032362435.1 Melikaiella ostensackeni
CATCCGCTCTTTCTTCATCGCGCTCCTAGTCCCTGATTTTTTTTGAAGATTGCACATTAATATTACTCATTTTAAATGAGGGTCCATTCAAGTATTACGTAACACACTTTTTGGGGATCTTAGACCTCATCCACACAGTGTGCAACGCTGAATAACACGCTAAGTTTCAAAACTTTTTGATCGAGCCGCGCCAGAGCAAAGTTGTTTTTTGCAAATCACATCAATACATTCCTTCTTAACCTCCCCCCACCGGAATGTTACGTGAGGCTACTTTTAAAAAAATAATGCTCACATTCTTGCCTCTCACATGCGTACCATACTTATGTCCATAAATAGATGCTCCACTTTTATATCTCCCAAAAATTACACGCTCTGGCACAGGATTTACCCTCCATGGAGGGTATAGAAAGTGCTGTCATCTTCATACCTATTCGCTAAGTCTCAAGTACCGCTTCATGACCTTAGATTCATGTGCCAAAACGCGCTGCGCGCTTCTAATCCGATAACTTGGAATCGTTCGTTTTTCAAAGCGGTCGAAGCAAAAATTGAAGTCTTGTGCCGAAATGGAGAAAAGTGATGTCGACAAACCGTTAACGCTCAATCTGCGTGAAGCAGCAATGCTTATTTCTTGTTGGTTCTTTTCTTAAAAAATTTTTTTATGCTTAAAATAGTTAACTAGTAATTTCTAGATCCCTAAAATAATAAAACAAAATTTTATTATAAGAGTTTAAATATTATTTCGTATTTTCCAAATAAACCAACTAAGCTAAGCAACATTAAAGGAACATTGCCTGGCGTATGTAAACAGTTACGCAGTAGTTTTTCCTTATGTGTCATACAACGTATGGCACCAAGGGCTACAGTAGCTTTTTCTGTTCACCCAGAATGCCCCCTTATGTGTGTACAAAAGCATATCATATCTCGTATTAGAAGAAAAGTTAAAAATTGAACATTACCTCGAACCTACGCATAATATTCTCTGAATATTGCTGGTCAAGCCTTCGGGAAGCTTCCCATAGCTTCCCATACACGTCAGGAATATCAGAATTTGCAAGTGGTCGTTCGATTTTAATTAAGCTTGGTGAAATTATAGTGCTATTCAAGACATTTGGAGATGGGCGAATTTTTAAAAATTTCCAAAATTATGGGAGTACCGTCATATTGAATTTTTGGGTTGGATTTTTTTCAATTGTCGATATTTCTGGAACCGACAATTGGATTTTGATGAAACTTGAACCGACTTTCAATTTTTTTGTTAATATGGATAAATAAATTCCTTATGAATTCACCTTTCATTTTAAAAAAAATTCATGAAAACTCTTCTGGTTCCCGAGATATCGTCATTTTAGTGAGACCGTGCACTAAACTGGAATAAAAAATTGTTGACTTGTAATGATAATTAATATAAAGGAGATCTATTGACAAACACTCAACATTATGGATTGTTTATTTGTAAAGGATATTTCGGCATTAAAATTACTTACTTTTATCGACAAAGTGACAATTGATCACCAAGATATGTCGACCGAAATTATGTGTCAATTTTATAAACAAATTATGTAAACGAATTCCCCGAGTAGATATTTTAAGTCTACAAAAAAATTGCATCTCTCAACTTTTCTAAAATCATATTGCCCGAGAGATTTTCAATTTAGTAATGAAAATTTGTCATTCAATATTATTTGTTAATTGTAAAAAAATGGTATAAGCAACTGCCAAGTGTGGACATTCAAAGTCAACAAGAAATAGTTTTTCTCTTAATTGTCCATAAATGATGTTACCAGTGATAGCAGTGACATGATATTATGCCTATGAATGCCTATAGTGTCAATTATATATATATATAGTTTGTTTATAAATTTGAGAAATAATTTCGAAAAATATATTTTCAACTCTCAACTTCACTGGCAATACAATTTTAGGAAAGTTAAGGAATACAATTTTTGTAGACTTAAAATATCTACATTGGGAATTTGTTTACATAATTTGTTCATTAAATTAACAAATAATTTCGGGAGACATATTTTTATGATCAAGTATCATTTTGTCGCTAAATGGAATTAATTTTAATGCAGAAATATCCTTTAATAATGAACAATCGATAATGTTGAGTGTTTGTTAATAGAATTTGTTTATAAATATTATTATTACATGTCAACTTTTTTTTATTCCACGCACCCCTAAGTATTATGTCCAAGCCACACTGAGCAAAGGAAAAAATTGTCCAAGAAGATGAAACAAAAGTTTCAGGTTCTATTGTTCGTGAGTCGCCACACTGACAGCGCAGTGCAACACACAGTCTCACTAAAATGACGATATCTCGAGAACCAGAAGACTCCATGAAATTTTTAAAAAATCAAAAGTAATTTCATAAGAATTTTTTATTCATATTCAAATAAAATTAAAAGGTGAGTATTTCACGAAAAATTGAAACAAAATTTTCATTTGACTTTTTTACGGACAAAATTTCAAAATTTTTTAAAACAGTTTTATATTCTAAAATGTATAATTTCTTCTTTTATACCTCTAAGTTTAATCAAAATTCAATTATTATCGGTTCCAAAAATGTTGATAATTCAAACTGTTCAAAATATTCAAAATGTTCAATAATTCAGATTCAAAAAGGTATTCCCAAGTTATAGAATGACATCCTTTAGACCAAAAATAGACCAAATGTTGTTAAGTAGATGATTTATTAGAATTTTATAATATGACGTTTCAAGAATCAAATACTCTCTCCTCATCAAGCACAATTAATCAAATTAGTCAATTTCTTTAAAGTCCATCGTACAGAAAGTTTGATAAAATCATGATCTGTTATTTCTCATCTCGATAAAAATCTATGAGATTGATAGTTATAAGAAAATGTAAATTATTAAATTTAAATACAAAATTCAACATTGAAAGTGAGGTAAGCAGTATAAAAATTTACCTGCGATGGACGACAGTTATAATTGAAACATGTCAAGTATTGGTTATGTTTGATGATTACGTTTTTTAAAAAAATACAAACCATTATATTGTTCGACTTGTTATAAAGAATTAAAATTAAATAAAGAAAGGATTCAGAATTTTCGTTCTGCTCCGTTTCAAGGTTTCAAATCGAGAGAGAGAAAAAAGAGAAAATGACGCGACGAAGGTAATAAGACTTTTAGTACCGTAACAACAATTAAAATAAGGGTTCATAGGTAAACCGCAGACAAATTTTTTCATTAGTTGAATTGACAATGAGTAAGAAAAATATAATTAAATTAAATATCATTTTCAGTAAAAAATCATTTTTTATACAAATTTTCTATTTATTAACAAATTAATACTTTGATAGCAAGAGTATAAGTCGAACATTGGATATTACATTAAGGAATCTAAAATTATGTTATATAGTGGACTGTAAAAATTAAGATCAGTTATAACATTCAAACATTCATCACCTTCAAACTTAATAAAAAATATTTCAGCAACTAGTCTTTTAAACTTATTGGACTCATGGTGCAAAACTAAAACATGTTCCCAGTCGAACTGATGACTAGTTTCAACCTGATGTTTAGCAATCACTTTATGGTTTTTTGGATTGTGTCTTAAATTATCATGATGTTCCTTAGTTCTGATTGAAAGTAATCTACCAGTTTGGCCTATATAACATTTATCACACTCTAAGCAAACAATTTTATATACTACATTAGTTAGCTGAGAATTATCAAGAGAATCTCTCCCTGATTTTATGAACTCAACAAGTTTGGAATTAATCCTAAAAACTGTTTTAATGTTAAAATCACTCAAAATTCTTTCAACTTCAAACGATAGTCTACCGTGGAAAGGTATAGAAACAAAAAAATTTGAATCTATATTATAAATCGGATACAGATTTACTAGTTCTGTGTTTGATTCTTCAAGAGCTTTCATTTTATCACTGATATTCAATTGAACATTTTTTAAAAATAATCGTCGCGAAACAAAGTATTTTTGATGTAATCGATATTAGATTTATGAAAAGATTCATGTGATAATTCAAGTGCTGTGTCAACCAAATTGTTTATAATAGCAATTTTATGTTGGATTGGATGGTTAGAGAAAAAATTAATATATCTACCCGAATAAGTATCCTTTCTATACCAATCCGTAATAACAGTACCATCGTTAGTTTTAATAGCCTTAACCTTCATAGAAGGAATCGAGTCATTGTTTTCAATCTCATACGTCAATTTAAGTCTGGGATGGTAAGAATTAAACTTTAACAGTAGATAATCTAATTTGTGTTTAGGTAGAATAATTAAAGTATCATCTACACAAATAAAATATGTGTGAATGGTGAAATTTTTTTTTTATGACAGTTCCTTTTAAATCATGCATTACCAAATCTGCTAAAATAGGAGATATAGAAGAACCCATGGGTGTCCCATGGACATGTCTGTAAAAAACATTATTGAATTGAGAAAATGTTTGTTCCATCAAAAATTTAACTCTTTTTTCAAATTCAATTAAAGGTGATTCCGTGAAATTTTCAATGTTAATCCATCTACTAAGAATACTGTTTCATCATTAAATCAATAAGAATATTTGTAAAAACAGATGACACATCCAAAGAAACCATAAAATGATCAGATGGGATTGTAAGTTTACTAATTGCGTTTTGAATTTCAAAAGAATTTTCAGCTCAACATCTTTGACAATATCAAATACTATATTCCGCCTATTTATAACCAATGATGAACTAAATTCATCACCAAACCTTGAGACGTCATTTGCTTCATCAGGAATTTTAATATTACTAAAATTGATAATCCAAGGATATTTACTACCTTCATTGATTTTATCTTCATATTTATTAATATTAAATTCTTCAAAAATACTGCTGTTAGGAACTAAATTATTAATTTTTGCATTTAAACGATGTTCATGTTGGAATAGCTTCATGTCATTATCATGTTGATTTTCAAGAATGTTCATATATATACAAAGAAAAATTGGTCAAACAACCACCGCAGGGTTCTTCTGGGAGCGACTGTCATCTATGAAAATGACACTGGCTCCCAGTAGAACCGCGGTGAATCACACATGGCTACGTCTCACAACTGTTAGATGGGTGACCACATGATACGGTGGAATCACGACGAAGGGCCAGCGAAACCCTCGTGAGTTCTAAGGACACGGAGCGACTCAAGAATGACAGCTCTTTGCAACTATCTCGGAAATGCCTTGGAATTTTTCTGGCAGGCGGGTATGGCTTCGAGGTTACGAACCAGTGATGGTTTCGCACCTCCGAGAGCACCGATGACAAAGGCAATCATTTTAGCCGAATATTCTTTGTACACTCCCCGCAGCTCCCGTATAAAGTCTTGATATCTCTACTCCTCTTCCTTCTTCTTGACTGTAATGTTGGCGTCGGCCAGAGCCAAGAATTCGATCACGAGCATCGTTCGTTTCTCTTCGTCAAGGAGTACGATGTCAGGCTTCGACTGTACATCTCCCAGCCTGAAATGGAAGTTCCAGTTAATTTTGCACAACTCGTTCTCGATAATTGACTTCATCTCTCTGGGAAGGTTCGGCAGGGCAGGGTCGAAGTTAACACCGTAAGGGCGACAAAGATGGTAATAAAGCACTCTCAGAGCCGCACTGTGCCTGTGGAGATACGTCGTTCCCGCGTGAGTGGTAAATCCGGATAGTAAGTGCTGTACGTGCTCAGAATGTACATGACACGCTCTGCACCTGCCGCTGGGAACTTCTTCACGTAAGATGCGGCTTCGGTATACCAAGGTGAAAATGACACCGTCCTGACACGCGAAAATAAAACCCTCTGTGAGTGAACTATGCCCGGATGATGTAAGGAAAGCAAACGTTGACTCCATTGGCAAGGACCGATCTTTTACATTTCTGTGAACGTTTCCGTGCATTTTCGTGTCGTCGAGCTGTTCGAGAAAGTTGTTTACCTCTGCTTTCTTCACTCGGGCTTTTAGAAGTGAGGCATCTAGATGGAGTGATGCACTTTTCTCTCTCCTGAAGTAAAGATCTAGGCCAAGGATCTCGGCCGCCTGCTCCGCGGCTTTGTAGAAGAACGCTCCTTTGCCAATCATCTCGTGGTTATTGACCATTGTCAGGAGAGGACATCTTCCATTTGCCACGACGTGAGCTGTACCCAAGATAATTTGGTCATAAAGACACTGTATATTTAGTAGTCCGTATCCGCCCTTACGTTGTGGGGTGTATAAGCGCGGAATGGACGAGTTGATATGCAAGCTCTTATGCATATGCGTGATCTTACGTGTGGCGATATTGGTGGCCGTGAGCTCTTGCTTCGTCCATGAAACCACCTCAAATAAATAGAGTATAGCCAGGGCGGCAAGCATGTTAGTTTCAGATATCTTGTTCAACGCCGTTAGATTGGAAGACCAAATCTGTCGAAGAAGACGCTTGTATCTGCTTCGGAAAGCTGCCTTCTCTGATGTTACATCCTAAATGCGATTCTCTGGCATGCTTAGGTACAGAAAGGTTTCTCCAGCGCAAAGGTGTCTAAAAGCGCTGCTGTCCTTGAATTCAGGGTTATCGCTAACGCTAGCAAGTCGACCTCGTTTCAAATGAATCATGGTACAGTTGTCCAATCCAAAGTTCATACCAATTTCTCTTGTGTACCCCTCGACGTTCTTCAGAGCATCTTCAAAATGCTGTGTCCCAGAAGCGTAGATCTTAAAGTCATCCATATAAATTATATGAGTAACCTTATGCTTGCGATTATTGGGTTTGCCGCAGAGATACCCATCAGAATTCCGTGGTGCGAGAGGTAGTGGCAAAAGTGTGATGCAAAAAAGAAGAGGGCTCATGGTATCACCCTGAAGGACGCCCTTCTGGAAGGTGACGCTGTTAGTTGTCGCATGATGTTTTCGAGATGAAATAGTAAATTTGGTGTTCCAAAGGGAAATCAATCTCTCTATGCATCCCATTATGTGTGGATGAGCATTCAAGTTTTCCAGCAGACAGATGATAAGTCTATGGAAGGTTGATTCGAAAGCTTTCTGGTAATCAATTCAGACCATCGACAGATTGCTATTGTAGGCTGCAACGTCTTTGCAGACGCTTCTGTCGATTAGCAGGTTTTTCCCACAGCCTGTTACACTTCTCTCATATCCACGTTGTTTGCAGATCTCTCCCCACACAGGCTCAATTGTGCGAACAATCCGGTCGTTCAAGATAGCTATAAATATCTTATACATCGTGTTTAGACAATTCATTGGCCTGCAGTTCCTTGGGTTGGACAAGTCACCTTTTTTCTGCGGAATGGGCATCTCTGACTTTAAATACGAGATGAAGATTCGGGTCAGATGTTGGTGCGTAGAATTGAACGTCTTTCATCAGAAATTCTTGATACCATCCGGTCCGGCAGTGGAGAAGTTCTTCGTGCCCCTCAGTGCTTTCTTACCTCTTCGGCAGTGATTGGTGGACGTTGTTCTTCGGACGTTATCAGGTTGTTGCACGGCTCCTCAAAACGCATGATTTTCTCAGTACCTTCATGCAATGGGTGTTGAACTTCGTAAATCTCTCTCTACAGAGTCTGTACCTCCTCCGGCATAGGTATATTATTGACAGAAATAGGGATATCGCTATACCTGTATTTTGAAGTTCAGTCCTTCACTCACCTGGCCAAGCATTTTATTCCGAACATCTGAGGTGTTACTTCATGGCACTAGTGTCACCGAATGTTCAGGTTACGAGTTAATAAGATGAATATAAAATAATTATTCTAGCTAAGGTGGTTCGTGACAAGCATTTTATTTTAGCCGAGTGTGATAAAATGTGAAAGAATGATTATTCTTAATGCGACGATTAAAGAAAAATTAGATATACGTTGTTTAACTTCACTCTTGTCCAAAACAAGGATACAAAACTTATTCATTATTCCATGCCATACACTCACTGCTTCGATGATTATTGTACAGCATGGCAGGATGCATTTTTATTTGAAAAATATTTAGCTTGAGTTATGAACTTTAAAAAAATTAAGTTTCATTGAAAAAATGAGAAATTCTATGCAAAGCTTTTTATTCAGAATTAATAACAGTGTAAATTAAAGATACTTTTTTTTACTGAAATATAATTGATCCTTTCTACAAATATTTTCAACTAAGAAACAAACTATCTGATGCTTTGAAGTAGATGTTACAGTTTCTTTTTCTACTACTGGTTTCAATGGAGAGCCTCTTCGGTACATATAAAATGTTGAGTCTTCATCGTCTCTCTAGGACTGCCAAGAATATAAAATATTTATCATTTGTAGGTTGATTTTTTCAGTGCTAACTGAAAAGATTAACTTCCAGCGCGTTGGATAAAGGAAACTAAGAAATTTTTTTGGTTGCTTCTAATCATGAATACGGCCCTGTCCCCTTATTTATTTTTGGAAGTAGATTGTAGGATGAATAGACAAAACTCACCAAGTGTTCGAGACCTGTTGAAATCCTGGAATCATATCATAAAAAATACATCGTTTTTTTACGAACCAGTGAATATTTTGTTGAAAAAAATGAATATTTTGTTAGAAAATATAAAATTCATATTTGTTTTTATAATATATACAATATGTATATCATTATTATTGTGTATATATTTGAATATACGTATGTTATTATATAATGTATTATAATATGTGTTAAAATGAATATTTTGTTAGAAAATAGTCATTTTCTGAAACGTTGAAATCGACACCGAGCAAACGAATCCCGAGAAAGAGATGGCGAGTGTCAAACACACTTGGCTTCAATCATATTTTACAGACACAACACCGACACTAAATACGAAAAACACGCGCTGTACGCAGTTCTTCCACAAACAAAACTTTACATTTACCAAGAGAATTTCGCGATTTAATGTGAAACAAAAGTGAAAAATTTCTTCCAACTTTTTTGAGAACTAGGCGAGGGAAGATGACAGATGAAGAGGTAGGAGAAGCCGATTTAGCAGTGCGCTCACAAGGTGGTAGCAGTCACTTCTTGTATTAAAATAATAGAATCACAGATTACCCAAAGAATCGCGGTCGGTAATTCATCTTCTTCCTCAAAACTAACTATCGGAATATAAAAATTAAATTAAACAATTTTCTTCATAAACATGCATATAAATAAATAATTTCACAAGGTTGGAAAATTTATTTATTTATAAAGGAAATTGAATTGTGAAGTTAGCAATAAATGTCTAAACTCAGTAAATTTATGCATTCTTAAATGACTTGTAAACTTAGTAAATAACTTTTTAAATAGTATTTTATCTTTGTATTTCAGCAAAAACTAATTTTACGATGCATTTTTAAGACGAAAATTGTTAATTGTTAGTTGTGAGTTGTTGTTAGTGACCACTTCCGCCTTGTGAGCGCGCTGCTCAATCGGCTTCTCCTGCCTCTTCAACTGTCATCTTCCGTCGCCTAGTTCTCAAAAAAGTTGGAAGTATTTTCCACTGAATCGAGCCTGCAACCTTCCGGGTCAAAGTTTGACGTGCTGTCCCATGAGCTATCGGCCAGTTGTGTGAATGGAACATCGCATCCCATAAGGCTGTTACAAGTTTTCAAGATGTTATTATTTTATTACGGGAATATTTGGAAAATCAACTTTAGTCCCATGCGTTTGGTGTCATATTGTTTTCCCCTTGGCACTCGACGAAATGAAGCTAGCTGGCGGTAAATTAAAAATGCCTAGTTGGGATCTGTTGCGTAAATCGTATGAAATCGAGTTCAGAAAACCACGAAGCAAGTTGAATTTTTTGGCTCACGTAAGGGAGCTCTTTCGCCACGATAGTTCCCGGAACTATGTATGCGAACTCTCCCCTCTCACTTTATGTTCATGTAACTTTATCATAAGTAAATTGCAATATGTCCTTCCTAGAATTCTACCAGCTCGCACTCGTAGGCGAAGGAGTCTGAGGGGACGAGCGGGCGGCGTTGCGAGAGCTGTGGCGTTCAGCAATTCCGCAGCTATGAAGCGGGCAGACTGAGAACTTGCGTGCATATTTCGCATTCATTTTTAAATACACGCGGAAAATTCTCTTTTCATTAATTAGCCTTTATTATGAAAAAGGTCTATACCTTATGGTAACAAAAATCTACATTTGTACAAAATTAAGTTAATTAATATTATGTATTCCTACTGAAAATAGTACATACGGCCCTGATTGTTGACATTGAAGACTCTCCACCTCATGTCCAAGGCCATTTTAGGCAAGAACCAAAGTCGGACTTTTATGGGACTTTCAGTGTACTCAAACGGCCTGTTATTACTATGTTGTTGACTATTCATTCCTGAAACTTTATATGTTTATCTATCAGTACTGATTATATTGTATGGCGTACATGCACACATATATCGTCCATCTAGTTTCATAAGGTCGTAAGCGACATTATTTCCAAAAATGACTTTTTTATCGCATTTCATACTTTACAACACTGCGCAGCAATTATCGATACTATTTAAATACAAGAATTACGTATTACTTCAGTAAAGCCTGATGTACTCGAAGATGCAGTTCCCAGAAGCGTGGTCCCACCGAGCTAACTCTCCTTTCAAAATCATAAGGTCGTAAGCCATATGTGAATAAAGGTCGTACTCCACTTTGAAGAAAATCATGTACAACAGCCACATAGCCCCGTCAAGTAGCAGTGTGAACGGAGCCTTGAAATTTTTATTTGTTAAATGTTTTCGCTTGTAATTAATATTGTGGTCCATGAAATATAGACATTGCTGCATAAATGAAAATTTTCGATAGCTAGTATTAGGAATTGCTTCTGCTTCTTCCACGTAATCCAAACCTAATAGAATGAGTATTACAAAATAATTCTTCACGTATATTAAAAATAAATTGGATTTTCGAAAATTGAAATAACAATGAATATTAAGCTTTTCATGTAAATTTGTACGTAGAAGACTTCATTCTCCTGAAATATGTACTTCTGTAAAGCAAGTGAGTTACGGCCGACTGAGCGCTTAACGCTATAAATACTGTAAAGTTTTATTTTTGTAGCTTACGACCTGATGCAACTAGATGGATGATATTATACCTGTAAATATCCAATACACAAATGTGCACATCTATCATCCAAAGTCTATTCTACTTAGATACACTCCATGTATTTTTAAAGAATTGAAAGTACGTTTTCTTATATCAGCAAACCTGTACTCTTGGATTACAAATGGTTAATTCTCATCACCTAGGTACAATTTCCGCCCAATTGCTGGATCAAAAATATTTTTTGAATGGCACATAACAAATGACTTATTCTGTTCACAGGTGGTTTATACGCAAAGTTTTCCGGAGAAGGCGTTGGCTGGTAACTACGAGTTTTCTGGATCACTTCTTGGCACAAGAATGAATAATAAAGGAAAATTTACACTTATTCTATGTAAGTTTTTTTTTGTAAGTACGGATAATTACAAAAATGTTGGCATCGTTAAGAAGCGTTTATTATCCTACTAAAAATAGGCACCTGTCCCTGTAAGAAATATATATCGGATCCTACATAAAATTCTGTTTCAGGGTGAAACAATCTAGGGAAAAATTAAAAATCTGACTTGGCAATCTTCAATCGTGGCTCAGCTGGTATCGTAATTGTCTTATGTTCCAAAACCTTGATAGCCACGCTGGCGCGGGTTCGATTCCTAAAGCAGGAAGCGAGGCTCGATGCGTTTGCAGAAAAATTTGCTTCTGATCCTTGGTATACTACCTCACAGATATCATACGATTTATAATTAACCCTACAGTATAGCCGCTGATGATCTAGGAAATTGATGTGGCTCTAAACAGTCAATTATTTAAAAAAAATTAACTGGTCTTTAGACAGTAATAAGGTTACAAAATCAATAAAGTTGATTTGAAATGATATTTATAGTAATTTGTATTAGAAAACTTCGTATTTCCTGGTTCCAGAACCTGATGGTACTAATCGTTTTATACTGAATTTAAAAAAGCTCAATGATTTTATTTCGAACGATCATTTCAAACTAGAAGACCCACGTTCAATTATTAAAGTTTTATGTCATGGTGATTTTATGAGTACCGTAGATTCAAAAGATGCGTATTTTTTTATTCCAGTTCATCCACAGAGCAGAAAATACTTACGTTTTCAATTCTTGAAAACATTATTATTATTGAACTGCTTGCCTTTTGGTTTATGCAAAGCTCCGTATGTTTTTACTCAAGTCATGAAAAGTGTCAAACAGTTTTTAAAGTCTCAAGGTTCTTTTTCAGTGATCTATTTGGATGACATTTTATGCATCAGGTGACTCTACACAAAAAATCTTGAGAGAGCGAAAAATGTTGCCCTTTTTGTAAATAATGAAAATTACGATTCAAAGTTTCATATCACTAAGGATGTTGTTTCTGATCTCTCGTGGTGGAACAGGTGTTTAATGAAAACATTCAATTCCATTCGAAATGATTCTTTCCATATCACAATTACACTGATGCTTCAAAAACAGGTTGGGGCTTTTACTGCCAAGGTAAAGGCATTAATAGATTTTAGAATAAAAGAGAAAGATTGTAAAATAAATTTTTTAGAATTAACAGCCGTTTATTTAGCATTAATAGCCCTAGCCTCAGAATTACCAGATTGTCAGATTCTCTCAAGGATTGATAACACAACAGCAATATCTTACATTAATAAAATGGGCGGAGTTCAATTTCAAAGTTACAATTGGCTCACTAGAAAAATTTGTCAGTGGGCCGGGAGAAGAAATATTTGGCTTTTTGCATCTTATATAGCATCATCCGATCATACTGAAGCAGATAGACAATCACGCATCAATAATCTTGATACAGAATGGGAACTTGCAAATTTTGTTTTCCAAATGATTACTGATACTTTCGGAATTCCGGAAATTGACTTGTTTGCTTCAAAAATAATTAAAAAGTGTAAGCTATTTATTTCATGGCACAAAAATCCGGAGTTTTTCGCAGTGGACGTTTTTAATGTCTCTTGGTGGCGCTTCTGTTTTTATGCGTTTCCCACATTTTCAATTATTTTAAGGGTTCTACAAAAAATCAAACAAGATCGGGCTTGTCGAATTTTAGTTGTACCTTATTGGCCCTCTCAACCCTGGTTTCCATCATTTTTATCCCTCTTAGTAGATGAACCACTAACGTTTACACCATCTCCATATTTGCTATTGTCTCCTTGCAGATCACGCCATCATCCTCTATCACGTCACGTTACACTAATTGCAGGTAAATTAACAGGGACTCATATCTGAGGAAAGGTTATCCGGAGTCGACCTTGAACATTCTCATCTCTTCGTTTTCAGAATCAACCTTAAAAGAATATGATTCAGCACTACGAAGTTGGTGGTTGTACTGCCAACGTTCTTTCTGCGATCCTTTTCAAGCTACGCAAAATGATATTGTCGAGTTTCTTACAGAAAAGTTTAATTCAGGATTGTCGATTGATACTTTGAAATCTTATAGATCTGCAATTTCCTTGATCTTACTTGGAGATATCTCGCATAGCACTCTCATCAACAGATTTTTCATGGGCGTATTCCAATTAAGATCAACCAAACCTGAATATTCAGAGACGAAACTGACCGATTCAATTAGTTGCAAACTAATTCAGTTTTGAATACCTGAATCTGCAATTCGCAGATGGGCAATTCACAGAGTTGCCAGTTCGATCCGTTCTTTTTTTCCGGGAAGTCGACATTAGTATCATAATGTCTGAAATGAAGCAGGTTAGTTCTTTATTTTGAGTTTTATCAAACAGAAAGAGTAAAATCTTAATGCAAGAAAAGGTGCTACGTGTTGAACGCTGTTATGCTTTGTCTTTTCTCCAACTTGTATGAATGTTTCAAAGCCTCGTTTGCGAGTACACTTACATTGCGCATGAAGAGAGTGCGCGGAATGTGAATTTTTAAGTTGATGACCTCACAAGAACCACTCTCTTCACCCTACCCTAACCTGCACCACAGTTCGGGGTAGTGCGGCACAGTTCGAAGAATACCGTTTTCAGACTAGATTCGAAGTAAGGTCCAACTATGAGGCCTGGCCGGATTCCCCCTCTCTACCCCGCAACCCGCGACTCTCGCTAACGCGTCAGAGTAGATAAGGCTAACTAGCCAAGATAGACGTAGTTGGAGAGGGGAAAAGGAATCCCTGACTCGAAAGTTCTGGGTCTTATGGTGTCACACACTAGGAATTCCCCAAACGTGAAAATGGAAAAGGAAGGAGCGAGGGGGAAGGGGATTCCTTGCTGGAGAGTTCACAGCGCTATGACGTAATAATGGTAGGGTTTCCCCCGGAGAAAAAGATATTGGAACGACTTTCGATATTATTTAAGTAAATGAATAATGTTCTCAAATTGATAATTTCAAGAAAAATATTTAATGTTCATTTCTGCTCAAAATAACTTTATAAAAATCATTATCAAAAATCGAAGAAGGGTAGGATAATAAGAGGCTGAGTTTTTGTTTTAAACTTATGACTATTAATTTATTCAGTTTTTTTAGATAGAAACTGAGATCAAAATAGAGTTAAACTGAAGAACTAAACATTATTTTCGTGAGTTTTTGACAGTTTATCATTCAAAATTTTTCAAATCTTTCTTATTCTCTCACACACAGTTCCAGACACACACACACACACACAATTTACATTGACGTTATCACTCAAAAGTACCACCCTCATACTCTACTAATACTCTACTACTACCGCTACTACTACTACTACTACCGTACTCATTCTCATTAGCATACACTGGCGTGGTGGACCTCTTTGAGTTAAATAAACTGATCTTCTTCCGCCGGTTATTCCTGAAGGGGCGTTGCGAGGGTTGGCCACACGGAATTGTTGAATCAGAATACGATCCATCCGAGGATTCATCGGAACGCTCCCAGATTAGATATGCTGTAGCATTTAAAATACCTATTAGTAAATCCGTAAAATTATATATATTGAAAATGATATTTATATCTAAAGCTACGTACATGAATATTTACAGGTAAATTGCAGTTGAAGATCAAGTTGATAATAAACGCATAGGCAAATGCATATCGTCATATTCTATATAATTCAAAAACGTGGTTTTTCAAAAACATATGGAAGAAAATCAAAATTTTCAATTTGTCGTCTTTTTACATTGACAACTCTGCAAATTTTGTTATCTATCCTAGTGATAATATCACGCACCGGAGTCCTTCGAATGGCTTTTGATAGGTTAGTTGAATGGGTTGAGCTTTTTCAACCACTAGTTTCCGTATCGACTCGAAGTTTACAACCCGGGAGTTTTCCTACTTCAGATTAACCCCTTTAACACTACACATCGTATGTTCAGTACCATCAGGTGATGTAACGACATATGCGTAAAATTTAGGGCCACCAGAGACAAAGGATCAAATATAACTCCTGACACCGTAAACTTCAAGCTTGTCAGTTAAATCACCTAAAAATTTACCTATCTGAGGTTTATAGTCATTCAGCTTATTCCTATCTATGAAAATTACCGAATCCGTATCATAATATACCACACCACGGTTAAGTTTTTCCAGATATTCGTAGAGGATCAACCATGTTTGAGCTGTGGAATAAGCCGCAATCACAACGCTTGCTACGGTGATTAGGTGTCCTTTTTATACTTCCAACTAACATACAACGTGTTTCAGTTGCAGTGATAGAGTTTTTCACCTCTATCTCAGAATTGCATGCTATCTTTAATAGGTCATCACGCTTTTTGATAATTACAGTTTGTTGTAAATTCTCCTTCTAATCGAATCTGCCCCAAAAAGAACTTAAGCATAACTTAGCGACAGTACGCAACCCTGGATTTTTTTTCAATTTTCGCGCGGTCGAGCTCTATCCCCTCTTTTTCCTTCAACTCATCTGAATGCTTGTGCCTCGAAACTTCATCAGTACAACCCCGGGGTCAGTCTTCAGTCACTTGCTTGCTTGCATAAAAAGTGTTAATATATTTAGCGGAAAGTCCACCTTCACCGGTACTAGGATTGGAATAATAGGAATGGTATTTTCCTCGAAATAATTTTTTCTATAAACAGGGAAGCAAGCCGATGGTGTAGAGATACAGTCGGTAAACGGGCAAACGTTACCGACCGTTAAAAATTTCTTACGAAATTTAAGACAGGCTTGACGAAGTATATCGACATCGTTTACACAATAGTCGACTAATTCTTTCTTCAAAATGAACTTGTAGCTGGGTTGTGCCTTTTTTTCACACCATTTTAAAAATTCTATTCTCTGAGACTCTGACATGGAGTCTGACAAGATTACTGGATCACTTGGTTTTTCATTTTTCACAGATTGTACAAAACACTCATGTTTAAATTCACGTGTTGCTTTACATACGAGTATTCTACAATACGTAAAACCACACTAATGATCTTTATTTTTTACCAAATTTATTAACTTTGTACACCCTGTGCAAATTTTTAAAACACTACAGATAATTTTCCCCTTGGAATAAGAATCTGGAAGAAGGTGACGATTGTAACAATTTTCTTTTAGGAAATTTCTTAAACAATCATCGCACTTCTGAGGTTCAAGCTGATCTTATAAGTTCATTTTTAATGAACAAGGAGGTTTCCTGTAAGAAGCACTACATTTGTACTTACACCTGTGGTTACGCCTTGTTACACTCAATGCGAAAAATTCCATCAGGAGCGGCCCCAGTCAAATTTGTGATAAGGTTGTAGTGCCCCACGTTGTTAACATTAGAGCGTTGGATATTGATTATATGACGTACGATATCACTCTTTTTAGACATGACACTTCTCCCGTCAAGTAAAGGTTTTCGGACGCTATTATCAAAATTGGTGAAATAAAAAATTATCAAAGCGATTTGCTCGTGAGCAAGATGTTTCTGAAATTGTAATATTTCTGTGACACCACAAACTTCTGGTGGTATTCTAACTAGCTTGCTGTACTAATTCTCCTGCTAACTGTTTTTAACGAGTAGAAATATTCTTTCGAATCGAATCCCACACTTTTTGCGTTTCTTTAGTACGTTCTCTACCGCGCTTCATGTATACGCGCCCGACCACAATTGCGCGCGGTAGACATAAATAGTCGTTATTACTTATAGTGACTAACGATATTTCTCTTACACCATTTAGATTCAAATTGTATAACCACACCCGACTTTATGTATGAACAAAAACGATACGGAAACTATCGTCGATACAAAACTCTACCACACTCTGAGTTACATTGTTGAAAACCTTTGTAAACGCAGTTTCGAGCTATTCGACTGGATACTGACTCTTGTCCGGGATTTTCACTTCTATTTTGATTTCTTGACTATCGTACATTTAAATTCTCAACACGATTCGCACGCTCACCGGTTATTGCAATTTAACTATCCGACGAGCAACCTTCTACGTTAATATCAAAACTCTGACCTTTTCTTCTTGAAGTCACTCCAGTCGAAGTGCTAGGAATCGACTCAGTCTCCTTCTTGTTTTCGGAATCATCTTCCTTCACTTTAGAAAGACTACTCCGTTCAAGAACTCCTACAACTCCTTCTCCAACACCACCATCCACGCCGATACCGCCCCCAAATTGGTTAGATAATATATTCAACGATTTGGATAAATCGGTGGTATCATGGTCTATAGAAAAAAAAAACAATCAAATTCATCAAATTATTTCAATATGAGACATTATACAAGTAAAAAAAATAAAAAAATTACAAAACTGATTATTACCACTATTTTACTCTTTAAATAGTGACCGAAGTAGTCAAATATTATATTTACCTTGTAGGTCTTGTCTCTCTTTAACTCTCCTCACAAAGCTGGGCCCTGCTTGAAAATTATCGAAGCTGAATCGGTTGAGAGAGTTCGGATTTCTTCTCCGTGGAGTCACAGGAATAAGGACCACTATTCTCTGCGCCTACCCCCCCCCCCTCCCCCATCACCTGTGGGGCTCTGGTTGTCTCAAATCGCAGTATTCTACAAATTGTTTCACGATCCAGTGATTTGGATACATCACTGGTATCACTCTCTAGAAAAATAAAATTCAATAAATTAATAAAAATAAAACGCTGGAAGAGAAAAAAACTAAAACTGATCGTTTTCATTTTGAATATTGACGACACCTAGTATTGTCTACATACCACAAGCCAAATTGACGCCACTCAGTCCAGCCTCGAAGTTTATGAAGGGAAGGGGTGGGCTTCTACTTTTCCGAATAATTGGAAAAAGTGGGACACTTTTGTCCGTTTTTCCCTCCTCCTCATCCTCTAAAATTTCCTCCTTGTCTACTCCCATTACATAAGGATTGGCAATAGCTGCATTTAACTCTTTTATGAATGAAAGAAAAAGAAAATATTGTTCTATACTCGTTATTCATTTCTACCTATTCCTTTACGGCTCCTTTGTGAATTCTTATAAAATTGAAACCATGATGTCTCTTTCTTTTTAAGAAAAAAACTTGTCACAGACTTGTAAAGTACTTTTTTTCAACGAAATAATTAACACCCAAAGTTGAATACAAATAAAAATTTGAGAGAATAGGGGTAATTTGTTTGTAGCGGAATTAATATGCAATATCAATATGCTATATCACAATCACCTAGAACCTGATCCCAATCATCTGTCAATTGGCTTTGCACGGGGTCTAACCCCAAGTTGTTGATTGCAATGTTGAGAGCTGCGAAATCGCGCCCACACACACGGGCCATTTTTCTCAAACTCTCTCAACTCCAGAAACCCAAAATTTGGGTTTTTACGAACAGTATGTAGTCATACTGACTTAGAATTTTCTGCTCGAGCCCTTCACGAATCATGAAGGCCAGAGTCTCCATATACTTGCACATTTTTTTATTGCGTCTATAGGAGACTCGCTAAGTGGTGATTCGCATAACACGTAGTCGCTCGATTTACCCGACGAATAAAATAACTCATCAGCATGGGCTATTCACGCTAATGAATGTTTGATTTCCTCTTACCAGTCTGTATCCCTTATTGGGATCGATTGCAACACTTCGATCCCAGAAAAGATCACGATTAATCGTCAAAACCACCCAACACTTTCCACGGTAACACCTGAGAAATCCAACATTGAATACACTTTAGGGACGATATCAAGAATGAGGTTGAGTGCATCCATTCTAACGGTTTCCGAAGAACTAACAGTTCTGAGATAAGGTCCTTTTATTTATAGACTTGGGTTTTCTAGTGTACCTATGCAGTTTCTCTTTCTATCTTCATCACCTACCTATTTCACCAAGTGAGATACAGGTGTAAAAGAATCTCACGTGGAAGAAGGAACTAGGAAAACAGGTATACTAAATTTGTACCTCGATTGTAGTGTGTTCCAGACATTTGTACCATCTTGGGGTTGATAAACACTACTCGAACTGGGTGATCGGGAGGGGGGAAGGGGTGGAAGTCGAAAAGAAACTTTGATGCAGAAAAAGTCTAGAGTGGAACAAAAACTAAAAATTTACACTAATCAGTTTAAGAAAAATGTGTGTATATTATTAATTTTCAACGTTAAATCATTTTTAAAATAAAATAAAAATAAAAAATCTTTTGAAAAACTAGTCAGTGGTTCCATATGGGGAAATATCTGGTCCTATTTCGTAACGGATAAACACAAAAACGAATCCATACGCGCATACATGGGTACACTAACATAATTCCATATTTTTTACTTTTATCATATAATTTTTTGTATCAAATTGAGAAATAAAATTTTCTAAGAATTTAAAAATTAAGAAAAAAAAATTTTTAATAAAATTTTATCTAAAACTAAAAAAGAACAAAAAAAACTGAAACTATAAAATTTAAATAAAATTTCTTTATACAAATTTTATAAATTATTATAAAAATAATTTTATATATATATATTTTTATATACAATTTTTCCTAAAAAATAATATAAAAATTTTTTATACAAAATAAAATTTTCACAGAATGTTTCGTATTGGTGGTCGGATGGGCCAGTGTAGCGTGAGGCCCCGTACCTCTTTCATCTATGTGCTCTTCTTTTGAGGGAGAAGTGGGAGGTTAACTATAAGAAGTCGAGCACAAATAACATGTGTAACATTTGCATTATACACCTTGCTTCTAAAACATGCAATGTCTAAGTCTCAAAGTGTAAAAGTGAGGTTAAGTAGTATCGAGTATTCTACTGAATCCTCTTTGCAAAATGTTTTTCGAGAAAATGTTGCAAACAAACGAAAACTAACGGACAAGAAAAAATCTCCAGACAGTGAAGTTCTGAAAAAAGTGAAAAATCCACACCCGAATCATCTTATCCTCTCAACAAACTACGAATTGAACAATTCAGCGACAAAAAAACTCTTTGTTGGATCGGAAATTTAATCCAATGAGTGCTTTGAAACAGCGATACGTTAAATTGGCAACTGTTCACGTGTATCGTCGTTAAATCTTTGAGAATGGACACAGTTGGTGAATAATTTGACGTAATTGTCTTATTCTTTGAAGACGGTTGTACTACTGGAGCTCCTTCGATTATTATAAACAGATACCAACCTTTTTTTTACGACATCATATTCAGCAAAAGCGGTTTTGCTTGAAAAAATCAACGAGGATGAAGAATGCAGAGGAGTAACTGGCCGGCTGAAAGGTGAAGAACCAAAATATGCACAAGGAGTCGTCATGCAAATCCTTATATTTGAGGAACTTGTCAACTTGGTCATTTGGGTGGATGAAGGAGTTAGACGTTTGGAGAGGATTGTGTTGGATGTCGAACACTGCGAGAATATACGCTTGGAGGAACTGTGTACTTACTTCAAGTCGAAGAATATGAAAAATCTATCTGATGAGTTTATCATACAACTTGTCAAGGCAAAGTACGACTTCCTCAAGGAGCACGTGAGAAATAAAATACCACCATCATTTGTTGAACTACATCTTGATATAGTTTTTCTCGAATTAACAGTGGTGTTGCACAGTTTCATCGCAAGTGAAGTGAAGGATATCAGTGTCCCTAAGAAATTTAAAAAAAGTGTAAAACTAAAAAATTTTTTTCGTGAGTTTTGTCCGTATAACCTTTATGTTCTATAGATATTAACTATATTTTCATGACAAATCATAATAATGATTCAAAGAAGAAAGATCCAGGTAAAAAATATATGCATATATGTAAGACATGTGTGTGCGTGTGTGTGTGAAAAGAATGTGGGTGATAAAATTATAAAAAATGTATAATCTTGTGTGAAAATGAACACCAATAATCCAAATCATGTACACGATTTTACATAATTTGACATCATCATAAAAATGTCTCTTACACACCTCACATGTTTTGTTTGTTTACTTTTTGATATTTACATGATTTTCTTAATGAATAAATCGAATTTTGTTCTAACGTACAATGATGTCGTTTTTCATCTTACAGACTATTCCTGCATTCTTAGCCATAAAAGAAATAATAAATCTACTTAGCAACGCTTTATCCTGGTATTTCAAATACCATTATTCTTTCGATTTTTTATTTTTTCGTTGTCTAGGCGTTTTTCTAACTCTTGCTTTCATCATCATTCTCAATATTTGTCTCTCCTTTGTTCTCTTGCTGTTCTCGCGGATAAGACAGACAGGTGTAGTATCTACAGTCACTAGTCAAATACAAAGGCTGGCAGCATTTGTCTTCTCACAGCAACGAGTACAGGTGGAAGTGCAGGAAATAGGAAATAAAAATCAAAATGGCGAAAAAAAGAAAAATGTGTTGGAGCAGGCGCGCGGGGGCCCAACGCGGAGGTTGACTTCATATCAGCTAACATTGGAGGCAAGCGGCGGCCGCGGCGCTTTCATAACCTTATACCAGCGCCGGTCTAGGCCCGATGAGCAAACAGGCCTGGCGCGCGCGTACTGGCTGTCGGACGCGAAAAGCTCATGGGTTCCGCACGAACATCCATTTACCTCCATGATTTGTGGGCCGACCGGTTGTGGAAAAACTTTCCTTAAGATAGTAGCGGATCTGGACGTAGTAGAAGTGAAAATCGTCTTCCACGAAAAAAGGAAGGTGGCGGTGCATGTCCCAGTAAAATATTAAAAATGCCAACCCGCGTTTTATGGGGCTATTGATAAATTAGCTAATGCTGTACGCGGGCAAATTTCACGAGCAAAAGTAATTGACTGGTTGAAAAGTCAAAATGATTATAACATGCACATTCCTATTCGCCGCAAATTCAAGGGAAGATATTACAATTTAAGTAACATAGATCAACTTTGGAAAAGTGACTTGGTTCATTGGAAAAGTTTTCAAAGTTACAATGACGGTTTCTCATACTCACTCGTGGTGATTGACACTGTGAGTAAATACGCATGGGTAGAGCCGCTTCGTGATAAAACCACGTTAGATGCGAAAAATGCTTTTGAACGCATTCTCAAAGGAAAAGACAAACGATTTCTAATATTTTTACAGCCTGATAAGGAAAAACAGTTTGTTGGACAAATTTCCCAAAAGTTTTCATCAGGATGTAACATAATATTTTGTACTGTACGCGAACCTAGTGTTAAAGCAGCAATAGTCGAACGATTTATTCGCACTCTCAAGGAACATACGTGGCGTTATTTCACGCATCAAAATATTCATCGATATATTGATGTTTCACAAATATAATATCTATATTGTTCGAATCAGTAGAGAGAGAGAGAGAGAGAGAGAGAGAGAGAGAGAGAGGTGCCTTTGAGAAAGTTTATGGAGTTGTTTGCACTGAAAAACTTTTTGTCATAAAACGCGTGATTAGTTCGCGCAAACAGTAGACTTGCGTTCACGAACTGGAAGATCTCACAGGTGAGGCTATTGAGGGTCTTTTCCATGAGTGTGAATTTCTAAAAGTGAAGAAAGAAAATAAAGACGATAACGGCGAGCAGTTTATGATTGTACGAGTTATTCAGACAGAAGGGAAAGGATCCAAGCAACGATATTTTGCCAGGTGGGCAGGTTATCCGGATAAATTTAACTCTTGGATTCCAGCAACAGATCTGAAGGTTTTAAAATGAATGAAGATCAATTTCATATGATTTTACATAGTAACAGTAGAATGAAGTATTTTCGAAATAACACTACAACCCGTTTCACAACTCAACTTCCTCACAGAATTCGTCTGTACGGTCGCTGGGTGGTAGGGCTTGCAGAAATTCAATTTCCTCAAACATTTCCATATGCAAGGCACGATTCATCAAATTCAATAAAAAATGTTGTAGCTCTTTTGTCAAGTGTGAGTAAAACAATCAAAGCAGTAGTAGAAGAAATAGATAATGATGATTGTCAGGTGCATAGTGAGAGTCAAGAGTCGGAAATGCTTGGAGAAGACTTGCCTTACAAGTTTTCACTGCCTTATGTAATTAACAGTGATACAGAACTTGACGAACTTGAAAATAATGAAATTAGACAGAATTATAAAAGTAACGTGTCGGAGTTTGGAGGAAACCGGTAGTCTCTTTCTTTCGACCCGGTGTTTACGGAAAGATAAACGAACTCATGAAAGCCATGAACGATACAGCCATTAGACACGGTCATGTATAACTAATTTTTAGAGAAGAAGAAGATTATTATGTTAAAATTGGAAAATTTTGTTCAAATACATGTAATATAAGTAGTCGTCACTTTTTTGTAATTAGTGAAGAAGTATCTCGCATTCTTTGTTTCTCACTGCAGGAATTGCTATCTGTTGATAAACACTTTGCTAATCACTCGCCTAGCTTAGCTCGAGGTCTGCCTTAAAAAATGTTTATTCACTGTGATATATGTGAACCACGCATCACGGGTGATGTTCACGCACCGCTTTTACGAATAATTCCTCTTGCAACTCAAAATTACGTATTTGCATTTACACAGATTATACAGTTTGCTCCACTTAATGACATACCTCTTTTACATACTGAATTTCATACAGTGGAAATAGGTATAACAGATCATCTCGGACTCCCAATACCGTTTGAGTTTGGTACTCTAACTGTTACGCTTCATTTCAAGCGAATTGATCAGAAAAAAGTATAAAGTCTATACACTGCATGTGGAAAATGCAAGAGAGAGAATGAGTCATTACGTTGAATTTTATACGAAAAAAGGCCGGACGAGGTGGTATATCAAAAGGTTATGTCGCTTTAAGATATCAGAGAGGACATGGAATTCGAAGTTTTCTTGGGGGGCTCTTCTGGCAAGTTTTACCAATACTTGCGCGCGGTGCACGTACAGTCCGCAAGGAAGCTTTACGCACAGGAGGTAATGTTTTAAACGATGAGAAAGGTTACAAGAAAGCAGAAACGTGACAGTTTATTTGGTAGAAAAAATCAAGTTGTTGATATGTATGAAAATAAGCGGAATTAGGTTATGTTCTTTCGACACTCGCATTCTAGCAAATGTTTGATAACTGAATTAGAATTTTTTTCACTACCACCAACTCAAACTTCTATAGAGAGCTCGCAATGGATCCATTGCGAAACCGTTTCCTCCCTGACGGACGATTTTCCGGTAGAATTCGTCATCCCTGGTCACGGAGAGGAACTTATCGATCTCGCACACACAATGCTCAGTGTAAAGGTCAAGTTAAATGCCCCCAAAAAAACTTCAGCAAATGCTACTCACTTAGAGAATGTGGCACCGGTAAGCAATCTACTTCACTCAATGTTCAATCAGATGGACGTATACTTCAACCAAAAATTTGTATCTTCGCCAAACAATGCTTATGCATACAGAGCGTACATCGAAACATTACTCAATTATGGACCAGGTGCAAAAAAAAGTCATCTAACGGCAGCCCTATGGTATGCTGGCACTGCGGGAAAAATGGACGATTTATCAACAGAACATACAGGTCTTGAAAACCGTCGAAAATTCTTTGCTGCAGGCGAGACAGTGGACCTTGTCGGTCATTTGCATTGCGACATTTTCAACCAGAACAGATTTCTTCTCAATGGTGTCGAAATGCGTCTTCGGTTCGTGCGAACAAGAGATTCTTTTTGCCTTATTGATCCTACCATCGAATGCAGTCTACATATTGGAAGTGACACTTCTTGTTCGAAGGTCGAAAATAATTCCCGGAGTTCTACTTGCACACGCAAAAGCTTTTTTCAAGAAACGGCAAAGTATCCAATTACAAGGGTCGATGTCAAGACACTCACTCTGCACGCCAGAGTTTACGGCGATACTCTAGACAACGCAATTCTCGGACAGCTAATTGAAAGAGTAATTATCGGTTTTTTGAAAGATAGAGCATTTAATGGGAATAAGCACTCCAACCCATTCAATTTCAAAAACAATAAAATCAACTTTTTACCCTGATATTTTTTTCCTCAATGAGGGTAATGACATTTACCGTTTTGATTACGCTAATGGATACTGTCTGTTTGCTTTTGATCTCACACCCTACCTATCTGCAAATTCTTATTCTCACTGGAATCTTTTAAAACATGGGAGTCTTCGTATCGAGGTAAGATTTGAAGAAGCACTTATCAAAACGATAAACTGTATTGTTTACGCTGAATATGACAACGTTTTAGAAATAGACGCGTCCAGGCAAGTTGTTGTTGACTTTGGAGTATGCGATCTAACGTCCGGTTCTCAGAATCTGTGACTATAAATCATTTTACTTCCTGCAACACCTGTGTAGACGAGCAGCATCAGACCTAAGTGAACAAGCGAGCTGTAATAATCGCTCAGTCTATTGGAAACGGTCGCGTTCATTAGTTATCTCGCACCGGTCTCTCGTTTTTCATCAACACCAAACTCTTTGTTATGAGTTCTGCCATTGTATATACTTTCTCATCAAGAAGAGGATATGAACTACGTGATAGATATTCAAGGATTCCGAAGTCTCGGAGATTAATTTATCGCCAAAGAAGTGGTTCTAGTTTCTGTGGATCAAAATTATACTGCCCACTGGATATCGGCACCACCACATCCCTTTTCAGACCTGTCTAACCGAACAAGACAACAAAACAAATGGCTCACATGTTATTATCATGGGACCGAATGGTTTGAGAGAGACGTCCCAGTGAAGCATTTACACTCAAATCTCATAGAAGTCGCCAAAACAGCAGGTGAGATGTACACACGTGGGCGGGAAAAGGCTCAACTTTTGAGAAATATTAAGAGTAAGCAAATTGTCAAATTGGAGGAATTAACTTATCCTGCTTTCAAAAAGATGAATACTACTGACGAGTACTGTTTTCATCATTAAAGGAGAAATCTTCACATGTGCTTTAAACAATGCTTCCAAACTAAAAAACTGGTTGCGGGTGAAATTGAGAGATCCATGGACAAAATCAATGAGCCATCTACATCAACTGAAGGAAATCAGTCATTACAAAAGTTATCATCGCTTGCCAATCCGGCAAAAAAGGATGAAGAATTTGGAGATACTCCAAGAAATCCGGACTATACCAGCATGCATGACTGGGGTGTTTCCAGCGGATCGAATTCCAAAAATTTGTCTGAGACCGGTCTGTACTTTGACGGGGCAAAGAAACCTGGATCGCACTGAATTGCCATTCACATGAGTAAAAATGGTCGGGAAACGTACTTTGACAGCTATGGAGTACCGCCTCTTATACCTCAACATCTTTATCGTCTGCGAGAAAATTGCACCTTGTTCAGACGGAACACAACACAATTACAAAGTGCGTCTTCGGATGTGTGCGGCCAGTTTTGTGTTATGCTTCTTAATCATATGTGTAATGGTTATTCTTTGTACGAGTTCACCAAACTCTTTTCGCGCAATTCACTAGCAAATTATCGCGTTGTCGTGAATTTTGACAAAGGACTATTGAATAAATATGAAATCAAGTCACAACTCGCTACATTATATCTTTTATGAATATCCATCGTATTATTGTTTGTCTTATTTATCTGAATCTCATTGTTATATTTATACTTTTTTTAACAGCACCGGGTGCTAGTTTTTAAGATTTTCAAATAAATTACACTAGTGTGGTATGCGTATTTTATATCTGTGGTTTTACGAGTCATTCAGCTGCTAATCATCTTAGTTTGAAATATATAATTATGCATATTTGATTTTAAGACAGGTTAATATTTTTTTAAAACATGAAACAGTTTGACTAGCTCTATTTCGATGTAAGTTTTTTTTTTACAAAAATTGATAGTGTGTGACGTCATAAGGCCCAGAACTTTCCAGACAGGGATTCCCTTTCCCCTCTCCAACTACGTCTATCTCGGCTAGGCAGTCTCATCTACTCTGACTCGTTGGCGACAGTTGCGGGGTGCGGGGTAGAAAGGGGGAATCAGGCCACACCCATAACGGCGCCCCATAGTTGGAGCTTACTACTTAGATTCAAACAAGGTTTAGTATTTTTCTAATATCCATTGTACCCCTTAGTTTATACCTGTATCACTGCTACTGTCAAAGGGACCGAAGCCTTCTGAGGACCAGAAGTTGAAATGGCAGTTGATGAATATCTTATAATTCCTTTTCCGTCCTCGAGTTTCAAATCTTCATAGTACTAGAAGCTATTTCTTAACCCTAATGCCTACTCAAAAAACATCTTCTTTACTATTCCTATAATACTATTTCGACACTTTTTGAAGAACCAGTTGACTTTTCAAATGCAAACTCGCACAATTTGGTCCTTCGAGCCGAATTTTCAACAGTGCAATAGTGATTTATTAGTGCAATTGTTAATAACAATTCAAACGAGTGTTTATGCCGCCAAGGAATTATGCGCGTCGGCGCAGAAGCGTGAAGACGCTTGCACGAGGTGAGCTGGGGATTCACCGGTAACGTCACACCATGCTACGTCACACCATGCTACATCGCACCTGCTTAGTGTACTCACTGTACAGTGTACAGTAGCATCTTACGCGTGGCGATCAGAGCGCGCCATCTTGCATTTTTGACGTAATTGTGTGGGTAAGGACGCGCCTCTGTCAATGTAGTGAGTGTGGGTTGCGAGCGGTACTCGACGGTATACAGCCGCTATAAATGTATATGGCTATATGAGACAGTACTAACGCCGCGAGCTGCCCGTTTACGGACTACTCGTGTATCTTTAGCGTCATCTTTTCCTTTCACTTTCTTTCTTTTTTTTTCAAATCGGTAACGATGTTGTCTTTTGCTCCGTATGTTGCTCAACAGCACGAGCATTGTAAAAGCAAATGCAACGCCATTTCTAATTTATAAAAGCTCGGTGCGGAAAAGATAAATGAGAATTTAGTGAAGGCGTAATTGGGCTCTTTAGAGAAAAAGTGGGCGAAAATTGACGCCAATAATGACATAATGGTCACGGAAAAGACTGAGAACGGGGAAAGCGATTATTTCAAATTAGCCCTTTCTTCTCAAGTTGAGGGAAAATCATTAGCGTCAAAGGCTTATTCAAACTATTACTTTGATCATCCTGAATCCCAAGCCACGAAAAGTGAATGCGATTCAGTTCATCACGATTCGACCAACTTCAATAATAGTCCAAATTTTTCGCGTCTGAAATCGCCGAAGTTTTCCGGAATTTATACCAAGTGGCCCTCTTTTAGAGACCTTTTCTCGTCCATGGTAGCTGACGACCAGCTTTTGCCAAAGGTGCAAAAGTTATATTATTTATAGGTGAGTTTGACAAGTGAGCCAGCCCAATTAATTGCTAGCTTCTCAACGACGGCTGAGAAATTCGACAGAGCATGGCAGACACTATTGACCAGATACGACAACAACAGGGTGTTGATGAATAGTTATTGGGCCAAACTATTCAATTTGCCAGTGATGTCCAGAAAAAGTGCGGCAGAGCTACGTTCATTGTTGAACGACTTCATTTAGGCCGTAGGAGCATTGGCTCCTTTGATGTGACCAACTGACAAAAGGGATGACCTACTTGTTTACATGCTTGTTCAACATTTGGACACTACGACGACCAAATCATGAGAGACCAGATTAGGAGCTTCGATTACACAGCCGAAGCACAATGTTTTACATACTTCTCTGGTGAGCAAAGCGACCGACTTGGAAGCGGTTGAGAATTCGGAACTTGGTACCACCAACACGTCCAAGGTATCATCAGGCAACAACAAGGGTAGTAAAAAAGGGACTTCCACACATGTTCACAATGCCTTCTTAAAGAGAGGCATTTGCTACTTTTTTCATGGTAAGCATCCGGGTCTTGCTTGTCTCAATTGCCGTTAGAAGTCTGTCAAGGAGCGAAAAGGCATATTGAGACAAAACAACTTGTGTTTCAACTGTCTAGGTAGGCATATGCTAAAAACATGTGATTCTACCAAACGTTGTCAGCGTCCTCTATTTTGTGCACTTTTGGTTGAAGCGCAGCGACTACATAAGATAATTTGTAGATAATAGATTCCTCTACAATTTTGTTGGAAAAATTTTTCTCTATGACCTACCGTTCTCACGGGAAATCTAATTCAAAAACTTCTTGAGTTTTTTCAAAACCCCTAAAGGAAGGAGTCCCGAAAACTTGGTTTCATGCTATTCACATGTCCCACTAACGATTCATGAAATAAAATAACGTCGGTCATTTTTTTCCCACAAAAATGACAGATTTACTGTACTAAAGGGTCGACAGGTTGACTTATTTTTAAGAGCTGGAGGTTTCACTCCTTAAAAATGGCTTTCGAAGCAAGAGGATGTTTTGGAAGGAATTCTACTGAATTTTAAAAGACATCTACTTCTTTTTCTTTCGACCAGGAGCCTACTCTCAAAACATTGGGGATTTTGTGGCAACCAGCTTCTGATTGCTTTCGATTTCAGATTCGACCACCAGCAATGCTGACCATGGTGACTAAGAGGGTTGTCTTTTCTGTGATTGCTCGTATCTCCGATCCAATAGGATGGTTGACACTGGTTATTTTTTATTTTTTATTTTTTTAAGAGGGCGGGGGCAGAGAAGGCCCCCCCTGGCGCTTAGGCTATAAAGCCCATTGTGCCACACCCGTGTTTATTCTCAAGGCAGTCCACCGAATCCGAGCACCTTCACCGAGTTAGATCCCGGTGCACTCGTTGTTTCCAACGTCCTGTAAATGTACCCCTCAGGTGCCAAGCATACTTCATGGCACAGTGAAAGACGCGGACCTCTTTGTAAAGTGAAGTGAACCTCAACCACTATGTAAACCGGCAGCCTCCCTATCCAGGCTATGGTAGACGAAACGATCTTTTCTAAGGTCATAAGTTAGATGCCCACATTCGGCGCACTATTCTGGTGTGTAATGCAGTGTATGTGTGTGTGTGTTTATTATACGTAATAGACCAGTGACAACATAGTGGTAGTCTCCTCGACATGGAGCCTTTCTCGCAAGGAGATCGCTAACTCTTTTCCGAATCTCTTCTTCGGTTGAAGTCCGAGCCAAAATTTTCATGCAGAGTCTGTGGGCTCTCAAACTAGATTGAGATCAATCCCTACCATCTGATTACAGTAAAACTTGGCGGAAGTTCCGCGCTGAACTACCAGAACCAGATATCCTTGATCATTCCACGCTGGGTGCGTTTGTCATCGGAAGTCTCCTATGAATTACACGGCTTCGGCGATGCCTCCAAAAAGGCGATAGGAGCAGTCGTATATTTTTGATTTGAATTGGCCACTGGGGAAACTCAGGTCACATTCGTGATGGAAAAAACGAAGATCGCTCGGAAGGAGGAACTCCAGTTCCAAGATTGGGATTCTGTGCTGCGTTTCTTTTGGTTTGCCTTGTGACACACATAATATCTGTGCTGAATTTGACATCTTGAGTACCTTCATATCTGTGGTCGGATTCTGCCAATACTCTAGATTGTATTAATGGTCATTCCCTTCCCTGGATGACATACATTTCCAATCGAGTGTCTGAGATTCAGAGAATACTGCCTAATGCTACTTGGCGTCATGTACCTGGAATCGACAACCCCGCCAACTGCGCTTCAAGAGAAATTGCGCCATCACAGTTACATGATCATCAGATTTGGTGGCAGGGTCCATCTCGGTTGGCACAATCATCGTAGACTTGGCCCAATTCCAAAGAGGACATCGACCCTGCTATCAGTTGAGAGGCATGAAATGTAGTACTTTCTGCTGTGGTGCAACATCAACCATCTTGGCCACTCCTTAAGAAATACTTGTCCTTGATGAAGTTATTGCGGGTCACAGTTCTCTGTCTGCGATTTTTTGCACGGCTCCGCAATAAGTGCACTGACAAGCCACCCTGTCATCTCACATCTACGATGCTTGATTTCGCTCTGCGACGCCTGATCAGATATGCTCAACGGGAAAATTATGCGTAAGAAATCTTTAAGATTCAGAAGCGACTCGCCCTGGTAAACGGAAGTTTATTGGCTAAACTTCTTCCCTTCTTGGATAATGATAATTTGTTACGTTTAGGAGGTCGTTTTTCTCACGCCGTTACAGACTATGAGAGCGATGTCCATACATTTTTCTCAATAATTCTTTGTTAACAACTTTAGTCATTCGGAACGGTCATCAGTTTATGATGCATGGAGGTCCACAATGGACTCTCTCATATCTTCGGAGAAGATACTGGATCTTGTCGGGCCACTCTGCAGTAAAACGGGTTTTGAGTCACTGTGTGACATGCCTTCGACATCGAGCGTTTCCTTGTACTCGAGTGATGGCTCTGTGGCCACCCTCTAGGTTCAAACAAGCTTCACGATCTTTTGTTAAGACCCTTACTTTCAAGGAAATTACGACGTTCCTTGCTCAGATGGAAGCCTGTCTGAACTCGAGACCGATTCAATCATTAAAGGACAACCCTAATGATCTTGTCGCCTAAACCCGAGCTCACATCCTTGTTGGATCTCCTCTACACACCGTGCCTAAATCTTCTCTTCCGAATGATAAGCTCAGTCCGTCTGCGCGTTGGCAACTCCTAGCGCAAATATATCAGACTTTCTAGAAGAGATGGTCCTCCGAGTATCTACACGAACTTCAAGTTCGTTCAGATGACAGAAGCAGAAACCTCCCGTGAAAGTCGGAGATCTTGTACTGGTACTTCAGGAGAAACTTCCTCCTACAAAATAGCCTCTGGCCCGGGTAATTGAAGTTTATCCAGGTTCTGATGGTCATATTCATCCAGTATCTCTCAAAACTGCAGCAGATCAATTAAATCGAACTGTTGTAAAACTTGTCAAACTTCCTGTTTCTGAATACAGATTCAACATGAGATATTTTGATTTCTTGTATACACTCACCTCTCTCAAGGTCGGCGCATACCTTATGAGGCTCACTACAAGCACTTGTCACGTTCCGTGATGGATGTGATATTCTGGATATTCGTGACATGTCACGAAGGTGGGCGTAATGTTCAGGATTTGAACAAGATCTTCTTACTTCCACAGTCGCGGGTGATTTTGAGTCCTTGCACGGCCCTGTGTCTCTTTCTTTTGTCCACCTAAACGTCCAATGTAAAGTGTACATATGTCAGGCGAGGGGAACTCAGTACCGTTCTACCCACGACTCGGGTTACCACCCACGTTATTACGCTCGTGTATTTTCTATGTTCAATTTTGAATTATGGAATTTTGCTCTCAATAATTTGAAGCGTGTTCAAATTTGTGAATGTGACTTTTCTAGGTATCTTCAGTCAGTAACTGAACGTACAATAAACGTACTCGTTTTTTGATTTAAACAGTGTTAATTTTTCATGAACCCTTTTGTAACGTATTCGTATAATATTATTTCGGCACTTTTACAGAATCAGTTGACTTTTTTGAGTGCGAACTCGCAAAAATGTTAATGCATTTTTCACAACGAATCGTGGTTTTAATCAACAAGTCAACAATTTCGCAGCACTGACAGTGGTGTTACTCAACGCGACTGTAACTTTAGTGCCGTTTTCTGCACTGAACAGAAATTCCTTTAGTTCGATACGTCGACTTGCTCTCTCTTACACCCACCCAACTTTATTTTATGTTCTCATCATGTCAGTTTTCGATTTTAATCAAATTCAATCAAATATTTTTCCCGGAAATATAGTTATTAAAACTCATCCGCACCTGCCATCCCGGAGTTTTTTTAGGCTCCATTTGAACTAATATCTTAGCGATTTTTCCCGCAATCGAACTAACGATGAAATTGTGTGTATTCGCGTGTTAAAATGCTGCGTCGATCTAAATCCTGCGCATTTACTATGCACCGTTCCAACGTCATTTAAAACTCACAAAGTGACATAGCTAATTCATAGATACTGAGGATCTATGAATCGTGGATACAGTTGATAGCTTCAAAAACAAAAATTACTTTATTGAAATATATTTTAGTTTTTGCTGATTAGGTCTTTCAGTATTTTTCATTTTTAACTGTAAATTTTTTTCTATATAGGGAGAAATATGATTGATATTCTGTTGCAGATGATCTTGTGCAGACAACAACTATAAATAGACCCCCAAAATCACAAGTGCAAGTGAATGTTGATGTGCAGTCTATAGGGAATTTGAAATTGCACATAACAAATTTATTTCAAGGAAGAGAATTTTTAGAGGGTATTTTGGATAGGATCATAAATGGAGCTTGGCAACCTGGGTTCGCTATGACGAGGCCATTGATCAACGAATTAGTATCAACAGCATTCACGGATATCTTTGGAAAAGCCTTCCAAAACTTTCCTTTCGAAGAAATTATTAAACCAAAACCAGTCAATAATATTAAGAGCGCCTGAATTTGTATAAATACATGTTCAAATGTTTGCCGAGGTTTCAGAGTAGAACACCTTCTTTTCTTATTCTATGATGTTTGCGGAAAAATACAAGGAAGCAAATGACACAGAAGTTTTCCTATATCAATAGATTTTAGAATTTCGCGGAGCGTTATAAAAAAATTAACAGTCCATTTCACAAATTGAAACAACCATTGGAATTGTCTTCGAAACCTCGAGCAGAATTTTTTTTGCTTCCAAACAAGAAACTTATTAAACACATACAGCGTTTTTTAATGTTCTGTAACTTTCATGGAGAATAAAAGTAATTGTACATCAACTTTCTCTTAAGGTTCAAAGACTTAGATTTTCATTATATTTTATATAATGAAAATCTAAGGCTTTAAACCCCAAGAGGATTTTTTTACTTTTTTGAAAAAATATTAATCGAATAAATTGTTTATAACATTTCCTTTCGTTTTTGCATCAATTTTTATACTTATGCAAACGTACGATGTCGTAATGGAGCCTGTAGCAACAAAAGTGTCAACATAAGCGTACATGTGCGTCACCTTATCTGTAGATTTGGGAAATCCATAAATTATTATTTACAGAGTAGCAGTCCGATCAAAAATCCGAAAACACCATTCGATTCGTCTCCCAAAAATGACTAGGGCACTTATTTTCTTTCTATAACCATTTTTTAAAACAAACATACTTTCAGTTTTTGGATCGGGCTGTTAGTTTGTTTACTATGATGCCTGCACATTCTATGGTGCCAAAAACAGAGCTTGTGAAACCGTGCCGACAAACTCTTGCAAACAGGATATATACGCGGAACGCTTCCCCAGCCGCTGCAAGAACAAGCCGCAGACGAAAAAGTGGAAGCGACATTAAGACGAGCCGCGAGAATCAGGCATCCCCCGAAGGATGATGGCGATTTCAGGACGAGGAGAAACATCAACATCCAGATACCTCCTAAGCCCTAAGATCTGTCTGGGATGGGTTGCGGAGAATCAACAGTTTCTCGATGACCCATCGCCCCTCTTCAGCGATCCCCCTGTTTCTGTCAATGATCTGCATACGTGCGATAAAGGAGAGAAGGTGGAGAAATATTTACGAAGTTCGACACCCATTGCATGCAGACACTGAGAACATCATGCGTTTGAAGGAGCTGTGAAACAACCTCAAAACGTCTGAGGAACAATGTCCACCAATAAGTGCCGAAAATGTAAAGAAAGCACTGGGGGTCACGAAGAACTTCTTTGCTGTCGGACCGGATGGTATCAAGAACTTCTGGTGGAAGAAGTTTACTTCTATACGCCAACATCTGGCCCGGATCTTCACCTCATATTCAAAGTCGGAGATGCCCATTCCGCAGTGGCTGGTGTTAGGACGCACCGTACTTCTATCGAAGAAAGGCGACTTGTCAAACCAAAGAAACTACAGGCCAATAACTTGTCTGAACACGCTGTCTAAGGTCTTTACAGCTATCCTGGACGGCAGGATTGTCCGAATAATTGGACCTGTATGGGGAGAGATCTACGAACAACGTATATCGAAAAGAGGCGTAGCAGGCTATCGGGAAAACCTGCCAATCGACAGAAACGTCTGCTAAGACGCTGCAGCCTACATTCGCAATCTATCGATGGTTTGGATTGATTACCAGAAAGCTTTCGAATCAACCTCCCATTGACTTATCATCTATCTGTTGAAAAGCTGGAGGACTCATCCGCAAATAGTGGGATGCATAGAGAGATTTACGCCACATTGGAAAACGAGAATTACTAACTCATCTAGGAAACATCGCGTGAAAACTAACAGCGTCATCTTCCAGAGAGGCGCCTTTCAGGGTGACACCATGAGACCTTTTCTCTTTCGAATCACACTTTCGCCACTATCTCTCGCACTACGCAATTCTCATGGGTACCTTTGCGGTGGATATAATAATCGTGAGCATTAGGTTACACATATACTTTATATGGACGACTTGAAGATCTATGCTTCTGGGACACATATATTTTATATGGATGGCTTGACGATTTATGCTTCTGGGACACAGCATGTCAAAGATGCTCTAAAGTTCGTCGAGGGGTACATACAAGAAATTTGTATGAACCTTGGACTATACAAGTGTGCCAAGATTTATTTGAAGGGAGCATGACTTGCTAGTGTTAGCGACGACCCTAAACTTGTGGACAGGAGCGCTATTAGACACTTTGGCGCTGGAGAGACCTACCTATACCTAGGCGTGCCAGAGAGGCACATTTCGGATATAACATCAGTACAGGAGGCTCTTCGAAGCAGATACAAGCGTCTCCTTCGGCGGATTTGGTGATCCAATCTGTCGGCGTTGCACAAGATATTTGCAACTAACATGCAGTCCTTGTCGATGGAGTTAACGTTTGCTTTCCTCAAATTATCCGGGCTCAATTTAGACGCAGACGGTTTTATTTTCGTGTATCAGGACGACGTAATTTCTACCTTGGTACACCGTAGCCGCAACTTACGTGAAGAAATTCCCAGTGACAGGTGCAGAGCGTGTCACGCATATCCTGAGCCATCTTTATCGCTCTTATGGTGTTAATCCCGACCCTGCCCCGCCGAACGCTCTCCGAGAGATAAAATCAATGTTCGAGAACGAGTTGTGCAAAATTTACTGGAACTTCCATTTCCGGTTTTTAGAAGTCCATATCGAACACTCGAGGCTTGACATCGTACTCCTTGACAAAGAGAAATGAATCATATTCGTGATCGAATTCTCGGCACTTGCCGACGACAACATGGCAGTAAGGAGACAGAAAAGAAGGAGAGTTATCGTGAACTTATAAGGAAGCTGCGGGGACTGTACCGAGAATATTCGATTAAAATAATTGTCCTTGCCATCGGTGCTTTCGGAGTTGCGAAATCTCATTACTGGTTCGCAACCTCAAAGCCATACCTGCGTGCTAGAAAAATGCCAAGTCACTTACGGGATGGGTGCAGAAAGCTGTCGTTTTTGGGTCGCTCCGTGTCCTGAAGAGTCATGAGGGTCGCGTTTGTTCGATGTACAGCTCTTCGTCGCGTTTGGTCACTGTATAGCTCCAAATCCTGTGTATAAGCATGGGGCCTGAGCTATACAACGTACAAGCGCGACGTGGCGCTGTACTCCACCTAAACGGAACGTGGATCAGTATGGAATGAACGCGTTGATTTATTAATATAAAAAAATTATGTAATAAAGATAAATTGAAAATCTGGGGACGCAGTCAATTAGAGCTTGGAAAAACTTATTTTCACAGTTCTCAAAAAAATGTTATCTCCATCGCGTATATTGAGAAATATCCGATATTTCTTTATTTATTGTTCAAGTCCTCCAAATTGTCAGTGCCAGTAGAAATTAATTACAGAGAGGACTGCACTGCTAATTTGAAATGATGTTCATCAAACGTTATTTTGAAGTGAATAATTCTCACTACAATGAACCCATTTAAAAAATATTTTTATAACGGAGATTACAATTATGGGTTTTGAGGAATATGGATATTACAATTTGTGAGGTTTTATTATAGCGTTATTTTCCGCTCTAGGCGATACCATATTTCAGCATCAGAAATAGACTAAGTCCATCTTCTTTGCTTTCACGGTGGTGGCCGCGACCCTGCCCTACCGAACGCTCCGAGGGAGATAGAGTCAATTGTCAAGAACAAGGAGCGCCAAATTTACTGAAACTACAAGTTCTCAACAATAGTCCAGGTAAATCAATTTTTTTTCTGAATAAAATGAATCAATCTTTAATTAAAGTTTTAACATAAGAGATTTTATGTATGCAAATGAAATTGCTTTGCTCTATAAATATGAGATTATGATTTATCGAAATTATTAACAATTTTATAATAGAAAAAATAATAATTTTTGGATATTAAAATATTTTTACAGTTGCAACAACTAATCTCGATACAAAATATACCTTTTTTCTGATTTTGTGTGAACATTAATTTACTTAAGTAATAAAAATTTCAAATTAACAGCTCATAATCATGTCTGAAAAATAATAAATACATTTTTATAAAAATATTTTTTAGAGATCAAGCCACTCAAGCTTCCTTTTTCGATAGAATCATTTCGGTCTTTCTGTGATTCCTACTTTATTAGTATTCTTTGGTTTCGCAAGGTGGATTTTTGATTTCAGAAGCTGAACTCTTGGTTTTGGAAGTTGGGCTTTTCGTTTCGGAAGTTTGTCTTTCAATGGCCACGGTTTCTCTATACTGGAATGCGCACATGAGTGATTCGAGAGCAGTCGTTACCACCCATTTTGATAAAAAATATACAATTATTGTTCATTTTGTTGTATTTAAAATTCTCAATTAATAAAAATTCAATAATAACGGCTCATCATGATTTCTGAAGAATAATAAATACGTATTGAGAATAAAATGATCTAGAGATCTAGCTAATCAAGCTTTCTTTTTCGAAAAATTCTTTTCGAGAATTTTCGAGAATAGTTTCAATTACCGGTGTGATTACAGCAGATGGATCATGCCCAAGAGAATCAGAAATGGTGCAGAATGCTTTATGGCAAACTTTGGTGTATAGCACACCTGTGTGTAATGTAATTTGCTCTCTTGATGGTCCGAAATGAACTGCTTGGGGTTCTTTTCCATACTTTGTTAAAAGATGTTGTGAAAAATCTATGTGTAGAATTGAATCTTCATCAGAAAAAGTAATTTCAAGATGATAAGAGACTCTGTGTTGATGAGCAATTCTTGCGACGTGCCCCCTAAATTTCGAAAAAATTTTTTAAAAATTTGTTTAAGGGTAGGAAACCAGTTCAAAGGGCCGTTTTTAAAGTGATTTTCATGATTTTTTTTTAACAGGGAAGGAATAATTAGAATCTGTTCAAACTTGAAGAACATTCTATTCATGATTTAAAGCAGACTTGGTCATTTTTTCAATTAATTTCCGCCGGAAATATTTGAGTTGTAGACTGCCGCCCATCGAAGGTCGCCATCAAAGTTTGCTAGCTGTGTACAATGTGGAGGTCATAATTTTTATCCGAAATCGACAAGAAAATTTGATTACATCAAAAACATGTTTTCCAAGTACTCTTACCTGGCTCAGATCAAAAAGTTGAAGAATTGCATGTTTTACGGGCGATGAACAAAAAAGTATCATTTTTTACCCTTTGTCATAGCTCTTTTGCAATAAAAAATAGACTGTCAATAATATTATCATCCCAGAGTTAGATACACATTCTTTGTAATTGAATGAAGAGACCGCATAGCAAATTGCAAAACGATTGGTTAATAACTTTGCGAACTAGAGTGTATACAGTGTGAAAAATAGTCGTTTCGAGAAAAATGCGTTTAAAAAAAATTACCAAAAACAACTATTGTAGTAATTCAAAAGCAAGAACATCTGTCGACTTTTCCCTCCCCTCCAAATATCTCAGAGTACAATGGTATTGAGCTAATCAAGTAAATAAGGGACTCCCTGAGCAACCTCTTCGTCTTACTTGCAGCGCGCCCCTGCACTGAACCGAGGGGCGTTCACTTTACTGCTCACAGCATCGGAACGAATCGGAATTTTGTTTTGAAACTCTGGGGATATATTCTTGAATAGCTTTGCTAATAATTCATGGCATAAAAAAAAATTCGATTTTTCGAACCGTCTGAACTGGTTGTTCCCCTTAATCTCTTTTACTGAACAATGAAAGAATTCTTTCACAGCACGTAAGATTGATGAGTTTCGCAAAATGCATAGCCTAAATCAAGAGCTTCATGTTTTCACAAGGCATGCAAAGACACGTGTCTTTTTGTGAATTTCGGTGCTAGAATCAGTAGCGGTCAAAATTTGCAGAATGCAGTATAACTTGCCGAAAAATACTGCTATTCAAATACTTTCGACGTACACTGTTGGAAATTTCTGTATTAATTCTAAGAAACAGTTTCGTAAGTTTTATTCTGTTAAATGTTTCGTAAAATGATGATGAATTTCGGAATAATATGATAAATTTAGGAAAATTAAGTTACAAGTTTCGTAAATTCAAGATAAATTTAGAGAAGTTCCGTAACAAATTTCGTAATTTTCAGTTACAATGACGGAATTATCTGATACATTGTATCTGAAAATTTCGAAACTTGCAACAACAAAATTTTACCTTTCGAGTAGGAGAAGTTTTATGCTGTTGCATGTAACAGAAAATTACGAAACTTTTTTCGTGACATAAGGTAAATTTTCAAATATTCTGTTACAATTTCGTGATAATATGAAAAATTCCGGAAAATCGAGTTACAAATTCAGTAAATATGAGATGCAGTTACATAAACGTATCGGAAATTTCATACAATTTTCCTTTACTTTTGTGATGGAATAACTTCGTAAATTTCAGAATATTTCTAACAGTGTAATTCTTTTAACGTATCACTGGGATATCTTTTTTGCTTTTTGACTTGATTTTTTATTATGCAACCTCTTCTTCCTGGGCAACATACGCTTACATCATCTCTCAGAAAAAAAAACTTCAGCGATTTGGTTACAGAATTTTAAGTTTAGACTCGATCGGATGATTATTCTTATTAGAGAAATATTTTCGCGATTACTTCAAACTGAACAATGACTTGTATTCTTTAACATATTATTCTCTTTGAGAATTTTTCCAGACAGTGTACTATAAAAACATCTTTTTACTTTAACGAATCATATGCCATTCTTTTAATTGATTCTGCAATACCTCACTAAAAACGAGTTGCTTCATTATATGTTCATCTACTCTTTCATTCTGCAAGTACTCTTGCACTTTAGACGTTGGCAATACTATCCATATTAATTTCAAAGTCCTTAATATTGTCGCGGATTTGATCTTGTAAAGTACATGCAGAAACGATCGAAACTTTGCTTTGAGCGACTAATCCAATGACTAGATCCTGCGAAATATTTTCAAAATCCATTAACGAATCAACATTAACATCTATTAAAACTTCTGCATTATTAACAATTACTGAGGCCTCATCTGCATTAACATCCATTAAATCTTGGACAGCAGCATTTTCTTCTTCCATTATTTTTTTTTCAAAAAGTGCTCCCATAGTATCGAAGCAGAATGGATTGAAAAGTCCTTTTGCAAATTGTTTTCTTCTATTCTGATGTACATTTTTATCGTTGATTCATCGACTTTTGTTGAGAAATATGAAATTTATTGTTATTATATATACTTATTTTTATGCTCAGAGTCTGGAGGAATGAGTAGTGAGATGTTTTTTCTTCAGTTTTACGCCAAAACCGGACCCAAACAGTGTCCCTTATTTCTAAGTTCTAGTTATAATTTACGTTAAGCTCTCTTTTCGTCTATAAAATCTCTACTGGATAAATTTCTACTTCTGATGAAATTTAACGAACGGACCCGCATGTCACTTACTTCGGAAATTATATTTTATCTTATTACGATGCCGTTGAATGGGCTCGCAAGCCTCTTATTTCTTAAAACCTACCTTATTACTTTCTTCGGATAACAACCATCTAATCTCGTCGAGAATATTGCAAGTGGTCCCTCAAGCCACTTACTTGCTCACCTCGACTAAATCTCACACAGAATATAATTCGGATTGAATGTCGGAGCAGCCTCTCGACATCAACACGGAGGATATTCTTATTCAAATACTTAAATCCCCTTGTAAGATTCTCACAAAAGAAGTTCGGTTGCCTCTTGGAATACCAACAGCACATAAACTTTAGATAACCATAAACTGGGCTCCGAAAGTAAACGTTCTAGCCTGCTCTGTTGGCCTCTAAAGAAAGTCAAGCGACACCCGGTTGCAGGAGTGAATTTCTTGGCCTGTATCGAGAGCACTTTCTGAACAGTACTAGCTTGCCCACTCACTGGTTCTGCGTGAGTAGAAGACATCGCGATTGCGTGATGTCTTAGCGCCTTACGAATAGATCCTTTCGACCTTCAAATATAGCCGAAAATCTATTGGGAACGGAACTCATGGCGCTGCGGATCCCAAGACGGCGGAGGAAAACGGGATGTTTTGAATGACCGCATAGTGATATTTGTAAACAAAACCCTTAATAAATTGAAGAATAAAGCTCTGATTTGGTACAATTTGTGTTTTCGCGAATTATTCGTCAACGAAAAGAAATTGTATCGAAGGTGAACGTGTTCCAAACGCTAAACTCATTATTGATTGTGGGAAAAATTCTGATTCCAATCTGTTTGTTATTGTGCTACGTTGCATGCATACTTTTATTATTCTGCTTATTTAACGAACTTCATACTTTCCATATATTATTTAAAGGAATTCAAAATTAGTTCCTGATCCTTCTATATTTATGAGAATTGAAAATAATAATAAAAAACGTAGATCATTCAAGACAAATCTGGACATATTACAAATAACTTAAGAAAATTTAAAGCAACGCTATTTCATATTATTATTTCAAAGTGTCAGATATTACTTCGAACATAAAAGGTTCTCCGTAGATAAAGCGTGGTTTATTATTTTTTGCACTATACTGTCAAATGATGTTGAATCATGTAAACACTACAGTTTTGAGGCTATAATGCAGACGATTATAATTAATTGTTTGTCACAAGATAAAGCTTGAATTAAATTCGTTTTTTCCGTACAATTTCTTGATTTATATTCCTTTATTTAACTTATTCAGAAAATAACATTGAAATGTATACAAAACTTCTAACCTGGTAACGTGATCCAGTAGATGAAAAGAGGTTCAAACAAACTAAACCCAATTGGAAAACTGAAAACTTATTGCTACAAACTGGATTGCAATCTGGAATTCCTATTTAATCCGGTTTGTGTAACTTTTTGAACGTCATTCGATGTAATTCCGACCTAGCAGAACACTCATGAATCCGGAAAGTAACACAAACTATATTTAAGTCTTGACTGACCCAATATTACGTCTGAAATCTTTTGAATTTTTTTTTCTTTTACTGGGATATAGTCGTCCTTTTGATAATTCAAGGAACAAACGTGCAAATGAGAAGCGACCTTCTCTTTCAATTTCAGGGATATTTCCCCAGCTTTTCTTTTATCCACTTCTCTATAATTCCTGTTTTTGATGAGATATCCACAAAATTTTCTCCTCCTAAAGAAAAATTGTGAAATCTTACAGCCCCGGTGAAAAGGCTTGAATTAAAAACGATTGAAAATTTTCAATCGCTTCCAATCCTCGATTCCACATTTTTTCGAATCCATAAAATACGGATATGAAATTAAAGAGATTGAGTCGATTTCAATCGGTGAAACACAACCTCAAATAAAATTTTAAAAATGATTTGTACTCTGCGTTCGGACATACACTTAAAGCATGAAATTCAGAAGGCCTGATAACATTTCGCTTTAAACTACATTTCCTCATTGGTAAATTTAGAGTAACGTCTTCGAAATATTGGATTGAAATTGATTGCATTTTTTTTATCTCTTAAGTATTTTCATGGATTCAATAGAATGCAGAATAAAGCTTTCACATGGATTCAATAATATTCTGCTTCATCCACATTGGACGGGTTCTTACCGAGCTAGGATTTCGTCGGGCCATACTATTACAGCCAGAAACACAATAGTAAGCATACCATATTACTTTAATAGTAACTCTTGATTCGCATCTCATTCGATTTTCAATAATGATTTCGAAAAATAGTAGAATCATGCGAAATAATCGGAAAGACGCTGCAGCCTACAATCACAATCTGTCGGTGGGCTGGATTGATTACCAGAAGGCTTTTGATCCAACCTCCTATAGACTTATCATCTGTGCGTTGGAAAGCTTGAAGGTTCATCCACACACAGTGGGATGTATAGAGAGATTGACGCCCCTTTGGAAAACCAGATTTACTATCTCATCTAGAAAACATCGCGTGACAACTAACAGCGTCACCTTCCAGAGGAGCGTCTTTCAGGGTGACACCATGAGCCCTCTTCTCTTCTGCATCACACTTTTGCCACTATCTCTCGCACTACGCAAT
>JAUMHM010098180.1:0-24220 GCA_032362435.1 Melikaiella ostensackeni
TAATTATGCATATCACTCTCATCATATCACTTGATTGCATTACCAAAATGCGTCCGTGACTGATGATATAAACCGGGTTAGTCCCGTGCAATATATTCAATTTGGTACAAATACTCAACTCAAAAAGTGCCTTCGACATATTGGGCTGTAACCATCTTAAGTCTGAGATATAATTTTTTTTATAACAACAACAACATTTGAATATTTCGAAAGAATTGTTTCAGCTCACAATGTTGTTCTCTATAATTGAGACGTGGCCGAGTGACGCTCAAAATAAGAAAAAGACGAAAATCATCATTGCTGCTAGAAAATAGAGCAATGGGGAACTTTTGGAGGCCAAACAAAAAAATTTATATCAGTTCGAAGGAAAGGGAAAAATGAACTAAAATTTAAATTCTTAAAATAAAGGACAACATTTTAAAAATTAAATATCTAGGTCTGTCGAGCTTGCTCCCGTACTCAATTCTCTATCAAGAAGTGTTTCCAAAAAAAATTTCCTGTCCAAAATAATATTTTAGTAGCAATTGAAGAATAAAAATTTTAGAAAATTGATTCACAATAAATGAAAATTTAAATTCACCTCTAATCTGAAATCTTCTTGCCTAAAATCAAGAGTTATATCATTTATATACATTCGTGTGCATTTTCGAATATTTATTTTAATTACAAGAATATTGTTTCCAATACCCATTTTGAGTTGCACGCCAACTGTAGCCAAACAGCGCATGGCCCCAGCGCAAGCGCAATAGTACAGGGTGGCCACATTGGCATCACTGGTGTTGTGGCGCGGATGTCTCTTTGACGCGTGGCTTCAGATAAGACGGCACACGGTCGAATCCTACCTCCCACCACTTTCGAACCTGCCAGAGTTGTGACGTGTTAGCGCGCTTATTTCAAACTTACGTACAATTTTAATTTAATAAAATAAAATATTTTTGAAAATTCATCATCATTCAAATTCATTTCATCGCCTGAAAGCAGGTTACGACACACTTCATTTTTAGTTCCTAAACATATTTATATAATCAATCAAATATATACATATATTTGTATATAGACCATTTCAAACTAACGTAGAAATTCGACACCGGTAAACTTTGCATTTCAAGGATAAATATATTTGTGCAAAATTATTAAATGTTAATTATTAATGAACGTTAATTATGTAAGAATGTTAATTATTAAAAACAAATTTTCCAAAGAATTGAATAGTTTTTCAAGTAATTAAGCAAACAAACAAATTTCAATATACCTATGTAATGTTCAGGAGAACTAATCAAAGTGGCGAACTTGGACCTACTATCGGCGAGAAAATTGTAGGCATCTGCCTTTGAAGCGTAATAACTCAGCCAAAAAAAAAGCTAGCGTAATAAGTAAATATTCGTTTGAAAGCTGAAAGTGTTCTACGTGAATGAGCTTGAAAACGCTAATTTAAAAAAATTTGTGTGCTTTGCAGTCTAAAAAATGTAAGAAAAAGTAAGGAATTTCGGGCACATTTAAGAAGAGTCATGTTTGGAGCATTATTTCTCATACAAGAGGCAGTGGGAAAAATTTGAAAAAGTTCATGAATATGATAAAAACATTTGTGAACAAATTGCAGTTGACCAATTTGAGAAATAATAAAAATTGTTGCTTAAAATGACAAAAATGTACAACTATACTATCTTCAGTTCTAATTAAGATATTAAAGCGATTCAAATTCCAAACTGTTACGCAAAGGCTTTGTAATCACTTAACATTTTCAAAAAATATGTGATTGCTTTTTTTCTTCGTGGAAATCGCGTTATTTTGACAAAGTTTTTCGTATTGGAAAAGAAGTGTTAAAAACCAGCGGGGGTGCCTTTTTTGCTACCTCGATAGCTCCTGTCTTTTTTCAACCCGAGGAACAGTAAATGTCTGGGCAAGAATTCAGAAGCACATGCTGTGGAAAAGCGAGAACTGTCCTTCAGAAAGGAAGGCACCTCGCTGGTTAATAACACTTGTTTTATAATACAAAAAACTATTTCAAAATATTACGATTTTCACGAAGGAAAAAATCAATCGCATATTTTTTTAAAATGGTAAATAATTACAGAGCCTTTGCGTGACAGTTTGGAGTTTGAATCGCTTCAATATCTTGATTAGAATTGAAAATAATATAGTTGTACATTTCTGTAATTTTAAGCAACAATTTTTATTATTTCTCAAATTTGTCAACTGCAATTAGTTCACAAATGTTTTTCTCATACTCATGAATTTTCTCAAATTTTTCCCATTGTCTCTTGTATAAGAAATAATGCTCTAAACTTGACTCTTCTCAAATGTGCCCGAAATTCCTCACTTTTTTTTACATTTTTCAGTCTGCAAAGCACAAAAAAATTTTCACATTAACGTCTTCAAACTTATTCACGTAAAACACTTTGAGCTTTCAAATGACTATTTACTTATTATGCTAGCATTTTTTTTGACTCAGTTGTTAAGCTTCGAAGGCAGATGCCTACAATTTTCTCGCCGATAGTAGAGGGACTTTAGTTTGACCAAACCTCAAAATAGCAATCTTTTGGGACATAATGAAAATTGATACTTCGGTAGAAAAAGGCTTAGGACCGCAGCAAAATTTTCAGGGAGATGAAATGAAGACCTGACTTACGTATATTGTAATTCCTGGATTTTTTCATTTTTCTCTGTATCAGTTATTCATCCGTGAAAATGAACAAAACCTCCAAAGTGTGGAATTTCAAAACGGAAATTTTCATGTTCCAGCATCAAAAGTTGAAAAAAGGGCTACAACTATGGAAATTCTGACCAAAAATGAACCTTGCAAGCGAAATTTCAATTTTTAAATTAGACACAACGATTTTAATAAGGCTATGAAAGGGCTGAAAAATAGTCACGTTTTAGTTATTGTAAAAATACTATTTTTGTCCATTATTATACAATAAAATTACTTTCGCAAATTTTAAATGAAAGCTTAAATTGTCTAGAATATGTTTGATTCAATTCAATTTAATTTTGCACTGGAGAATTTGAGTTTTTCTCTATTCTGTAATGCACACAATTAATGTCATTTTTGTTAAATTGTGCCGCAACTGCACTAAATTTGGAAGAGTATTCAATTGATACGAAAATATGTATCAATATAAAAAAACAAAAGGCTCTTATATTCTTTGATGATTTTTTTTAGATTAAATTTATACCTTCAGATTTAGTGTGATGCTTTACAATCGGAACTAAAAAACAAGAAAATCATAAATGAAAATAATTTAAATTTTGATGTTGAATAGAATTCTCATAATGTAGATTACTATATAGATTCCATACATAAATTACTTGAATTTTTTTTCTTTCAGATAAAATCTAAAATGAGATAAAGAAATGTGACTAAAGTGACATTTCCTTTAAAAAAGTGACTAAAAGTGACTTAAGTGACTGTGTGGCAGCCCTATTATTGCAATGTATTTTCTACGAAAGAAAAATCTGAATTTTATACTTGATATTGTAGAATAATTTTACGTAACTTTAGTTTAAAATTAATATAAAGTATTATTAAATCAAAATTATAACAACAGAGAGAGAAGAAGTGTTATATGCGCTTACTGATAAATATGAAAAAGACAACTTTCACATACAAATCTGAAATTTGAAATATTTTATACCTTTTCTCACAATAGCAGAGGGGTGCAAATGTATGAAATCGGGGATTACAACGGTTTAACAGTTAAATTTTAGGTAAAAAAGGCGATTTTTTCCGAAAAAAGGGCATTAACAGGGGATTTCATTCATTATTAAAAACTTGTTATATCATATAAGTACCTCGTGTATATTGCACGAAAGTGTCCTCTAACAACAGCAGCGATTTTTCTTTAGCAAGTCTTCTAGTAACTATTGCGTTTGAACAATTTCTTATACTAACTTTTGCTAACGATATTTTTTGTTCGCCGTATACCGAAAGTAGGCCAAGTCGGTGTCCTTTTGCGTGCGGAAAGCTAGATTCCCGCACAGTTACAATTTTACCGCACTAGTGCATAAAAATCAACTTTCCGCACGCAGAGCAACACCGACAAAGCTTACTTTCGGTGTACGGCGGACAAAAAAAAGATTGCAGTGTACAAAGAAACATAAATGAAAAAAATTATTCATGAAAGTAACAATATTATGAAGATAAAAATTTTTTCTAATACGCAGTTTGCTAACAAATAAAACCAAGCCATATAACAATCAGCTCTAAATTGATTAAACTTTATTAGAGGGCCCTAATAAGCTACTTTTGTGCATATTATTTTCGATTTCCTTATTCTCCTCTTTTCCCCTTCTTCTCGTTTTTCCACTTAAATGCTAACTGAATTAATATAACTCAATAAGAAAATCCAAATATTTTTGTTTGAAAAGTCTACTATTATACGTATCACTGAGGATTCGTCTGTTTTGATTAAAAATTCAATTAATTGGTTGAAAAGTAATCTCTTTTGCTTACAAATTTAATTATTTCGTTGGCGGCCATTCACAAAATGCATGACACATATTCCAGGAATTTCGCCCCCCCCCACCCTTCGTGATATGTTTTTCATTATTCTTAACATGGAGAATGATACTTTCACAGACCCCACGCCCTGAACGTCCTGTCGGTACCTTCGCGTTGCACAACAATCCAGCCATTCATATCTCCGAGTAGGATGATTCTTTCGCCGGGATCACAAGTACCTAGAATATCATTCAACAAATCCCAGAAGATATCATTTACATCACTACTGTGGCCATCAACTGGAGCGTCATATTGTATAATAAATAGCCCAATCCACTTTCATTCTAACCCATAATAATCTAGGTGATACAAATTCGTTTTCCTTAAGATCATTTACACCTCTAGCATTACGAACACCTAATCTCCATTCATTACTTGAAACTTTTCCGAGGACATGCTTTTCGTCAACAGAAGTGTTGTTCCTATCCGAGGCTACATTACTATTTGTATTACTCATTGTTAAAAGTATACATCGAACTAGAACTTGATGCAAGAAATATATTCCACTATTATAAAATCATGTCCAAATTAAGCATGTAATTTGCTAAAAGTTCTTTTTCAGTAGAAAATTAATCTTTTTGGCTAAAAATTAACCTTTTTCATTGTAAATTCGACTATACTGAAATACAGTACTACTATTTGGTTAAAAATTCACTTTTTAGTTCAAAATTTATATTGTCGAGTTAAAAATCCAACTGTTGATGATTCAACTACATATTTTGTAGAAAATTCAACTACTTGGTTGAAAGCAGAACTCTGTTAAAAATTCATTATTTTGGTTGAAGATTTATCTGTATGATACAAATTTAACTTTGTTGTTGAAAAATTATCGTTTTTAACTGAAAATTCATGCATTTTGTTGAAAATTCTTCCTTTTCGGCAGCAAATAATTTTTTCTGGTTCAAAATTCACCCTTTTGTTTGAAAATTTAACTATTTCGAGGATATTTCAAATATTTTGTTGAAAATTCAACTATTTGGTTAAAAATTCATCTACTTGACTGGAAATGCAACATTTCTACTTGAAATATCAAGAATTTAGAGCGTTTCAAATTGAATTCAATATAGTACCCACATTAACTTGATTTAAAAGAATTAATTCCCCTATTTTCGTTAAATGTCTCCTTATTTTCCCTATTTTTAGAGCATTTTGGCTTGTGAAGCCTGTTATTGATACAGTTGAAAATTTTTTTTTAGCTTCTTGCAAAAGCCGTAGGGAGGGGAGGAGGGAGTGTTGGCATATAAAAGGTGTGTAGTACGAAATTTGAAACAATTTGGGCCCTGTTTTAAAAGGAATCAGCAAATAAATCATTTAGGAAATATTCGAAATTGGTATCATCAAAAAGAATCTCTTTCAAAGCGTCTTGTTTTCTAATGTCTCAAATTTCTGTTTATGATTCATTGAAAATTAATCGAAACTTTATGAAAATAATGGTAAAATTAATAAAAATTCAGGATTTAAGGTATTTTAGGGAATTTTGAAAATTTGAGGGGGGAAAAGGGGGAAAAAGCGGATTAGGTGAAAAAGGGGACGAATTTTGATTCCTGTAAATTTAGCCGATTCCTCTCAAATCTATTCTATTAAAATCTATTCAAGTACTATGTAATTTTCAGAATAAAAGGATATAGAAAATTTTCAACTATTACCCATCTACAACAAGATAACTAACCTAATAAAATATTTCTCACTAATTCTTAATTGGTTTAACAAATGCATTTTTATTCACACGTGTGTCATTTTCGAGGAAATATTTCTCCTCTCTCTAAAAGTATATAAAATTCTATTTATACTGAAAGTGCTCGATCAGAAATAGTCGTTTTATTTACGTTTTTCTGATTCCAGTCAATAACTGTGGGAACAAACGTGGGTGTTAACTGGTTGTGTAGGGGTTGGCGGAATTTCAGAACTGGGTGAACCGATAATTGCATCCCGATATTAACATGATGGCGGAAATACTATACTGGTTCAATTATTCAATAAAGGAAAATTACAGCCCCTATGGCCGAAAAGCAAATCGGAACTTTAACAACTAAATGGTAATTATCATCGCTATGTAGGCCTGTTAGAAGATTAAACGTAATGACCTTTCCATGATCATAATGGCAAAAGCTCGACCAAATCGATCCCAGAATGTAATATGATCTGAAATTTCGCCCCAACTGCTGTGAAAATGGGTTTATTCCGAGAACTAAATAAGGTTTCGTTGCCAACCTTTATGGACTAAATTTTCTTTCAATACCGTAGTTACTTTTTGGAATAAAAGTCATTTTTAAAGAATATTTATCACTTTATCAAATTCTTAAATGTGTATAAGACATCAAGAGTCATATAAAAATCAATCATTGATCCATTTTAAATACAGGTTTTGTGAAAATAAATAGGAATCTTTACCAAGAGTCTTCTGATTAGAATTATTTAATACTTGAGGCCTGAACGTAAAAACAAGAAAAAACAGTTTTTATCTTTTCTTCAATTTTTATTCTTCAAATATAAGAATTATTGTTTGCAAAACATCAAGATTCCGCAGTTCCTAAAAGATTCATATTAACCCTATTTCCAAAAAATAGTCATCGTTTATTTTGAATTAAATATGTTTAGATAATAGGAACTTCAAGAAACATCGAATTTTGTTATCAACTATATATTAACAAGGAGGTGATTGGAGTTGGGATATTTTTTTAAGTCTCATAAATTCCCTACTGAGATTCCATCGGACGACTGTTAATTTGCCAAAACATTATTTGCCAATGGCGACACGTTTTCGAAAAAATCGACTTTTTTCCAAATTTTTTTCTTATGGATTGACGTGTGTATTTAATCATCTCGTATGTGAAATTATGTAAATATAACATTTTTCTGTCAGAAATTACGAATTTTCATTAAAATATATGAATTTTCAACCCAATAGTTGAATTTCTACCTCAAAAAGATAAATTTTTAACAAAACGCATGGATTTTCAATCAAATATTTTTAGTTTCAACTAAAAAAGATAAATTAAAAAAAAAATTAAACAAAACAGTTCAACTTTTGACAAATTAGTTGAATGCTCAACAAGAACAGACTAATTTCCAACAAAACAGTTGAATTTTTAACCAAAAAAGATAATTAGAAGAAATTTCTACAAAAAGAGATGAAGTTTCAAACCAAAAAGATGAAATAGAACAAAAGAGTTGAATTTTTATCCAAGAAAGATTTTTCAGTCAAGCAAGAGAAACAAGTTCGAAGAAACTGTTGAATTTTCAACACAAAAAGACGAATTTTTAACAAAAAAGTTGAACTTGCACCTAAAAAGACGAAACTTAAACCAAAAAGAATGACTTTTTAACAAAACTGTCAAATTTTTAGAAAAATAATTAAATTCTTAACCAAAGAATAAGGCTTTCAACCAAAGAAAATGAATTTTTAAACCAAGTAGTTGAATTTTCAAACCACAGATTAATTTTTAACAAGACAGTTGCATTTTTAACCAAAACAGTTGATTGGAAGGAATTTTTACCAAAAGAGATAAAGTGTCGAACAAGAAAATAACATAATTTAATAAAAGGGTTGAATTTTCCACCAAAAAAGATTTTTCGGTCAAGAAAGAACAACAATTTCAATCAAATTTTTAAAGCTGCAGGCCAAAAAGACAAATCTTGTACAAAGCGGTTGAATTTTCAACCCGAAAAAATGAATTTTCAACAAAATAATTAAATTTTCAACCAAATAGTTCAATTTTCTACCAAAATAGTTGAATTTTTACTTTTTAAAAGTTCAACTATTAAAAATTTAAGAAAATCCAAAATTGAATTTCATCCAGGTGAATTATTAAATGTTGAAAATCGAAGAAAATTAAAATTAATATACTACGCCTCCCTGGCAAAAGTTTTGGATAGTAATTCATTCCGAATCATTTCGAACTAATCCGAATTATTCCTAAATCTGTATCCGAACCAATCCGATCCAATCCGAAAAAGTTCTCAATTTCGTTCGATCCAAATCTGTTAAAACTTAATCCGACTCAATCCAATTCAATCCGACTTTCTAATCTGATTTAATCCGAACCAAATTCTCAATCGGAATGAATCCGAATCAATCCGAACTCGGATTGATCTAAGCCGATTATTAATCCGAATTAATCCACTTCAATTCGAACTCGTATATATTCAGATTAAAAATTCAGTATACATTGATCCGAGTTTGGATTCATTCGGATTGAAAATTTGGTTCGGATTGATTCGAGTTGGAAGTTCGGAATAAATCGGATTAATTTTTAACTGATTTGGATCGAAAGAAATTGATAACTTTTTTCGAACTGGTTTGGATTCGTTCGGATACATATTTCGGAATAACTCGGAATGATTTAGAAAGAATTCTTATCCGAAACTTTAGTTAGGGCTTCTCATTTTGAGATTTTTAAAGAAACCCATCGACTTCTCTAATTTGGTTGATTTTTTCTTTTTTTACGTAGAGCAGTTTTCTCAGGAATATTTTTCTTTCATTTTCTATTTTTTATTTTTCAAAAACTGAAATTTGTTAGTACGATTAATTGTTTACATCATTTTACTGAAAAAAGTATCAAAAAAGTAGCTTTACATTTTAAAAAGTAGCAAAAAACAAGCCTTGTCTAAAAAAAGTATCAACAAAGTAAAAAAGTGTGCAACTTCGAAGCCTGGAATTATTTAATATTTAAGACCTGAGCGTAAGAACAAGAAAATTTAGTTCTCATCGTTTCTTCAATTTTTATTTTTTAAGTATAAAAATTATTTGTTGCAAAAAATCAAGATTCCGCAGTTTCTAAAAGTTTCATATTAACTTTCAATAAATGGTCGTTTATTTTAAATAAAAAATTTTTAGATAATAGGAACTTTAAAAAACATTTTTTTTCATTAATTATACTAAGTTATTTTTCACTTAAAATAGCACACAAAGAATAACTATTAACAATTGTTACATTTTGTGAATAAAAATTGTGAAAAATATTTGTTATCTCGAAACCCCACAAAAAGTGAGAAATAAAAATATTGGTTTCTGACTGAAGAATTAATAATTAGGTTAGTTTCCATGCATTTTCTTTTGGTTGAAATTCCTTTGAATTTATATTAAATTATATGCAATTTTTTATTGGAGTCACTTTAATTCCCCGTATATATACCTGGTTTAGAATTTTTGTAAACGTGCCGAAGACTATTTCAAGAATTAAAGTAAAATGCTAAATAAAATATTTTAACTTGTTTATTAATTCATATATTTTCTGAAAATTTATTTGCTACTAATAATAATTAAAATTTCTGAGTCTCTACAGGATTTAATTATTCCAGTGAAAGATAAGTTTGAAGTTTGAAATTCGAGGAGAATAAGGACTCATCAATCATAAGGAAGCAGTTGCAGTTTCTGTTTTGCTATCTGCAAAGTTAATAATTTCTTCTCTGAAGTCTCCTCAGTCGCTACGGAAATTCTCATTTACTATTCAAATTAGGCTTGCTTCAATCATATAAATTTTCAAGAATTTAATTATTTCGCCGATGATATTGATTCTTTAGATATCGAAAAGATTGACACTAAACGGTTCCTAATTTTGTTTCATGCAAATACAATATATAAATATAATAATTTGAATTTATATTTAAATAAATAAATAGACAATTAATCATTTTGAGATGTTTAACATTACTTCAAATTTTATCAATCTCCATAAACACTTAAATTTTAAATTAAAGTTTGTTTTCTCCTTTCAACAAAATAAAACTGGATCTAAAAAAAGAGCTTTACCTCGCGAATGCCAGAAATAAATGAAAAACTGGAACGACGTTACAGTTTTTGATAAATGACATTTTACAGGACTCGACGTGGCGGTAGAAAAATTCTCGGACGAGTAAATAAAATTAAATTCTTCACTTGAATTGAAATTGATAAAAACGTAACGTTTCAACAAATTAAGTAAAAACAAAAAACGATTTACTATCAAAGTAGAATTAAGAAATAATTATTTCTAATATAGAATGAGAGTGTGAAAATGTATAAAAAAGGTTTATATAAATCAAAATTAATATAAAATGTGAAAGAATCAAGATCGTTATCTACATTTAAAAATGTGATAAAATGTATTTTTGAATAAGAATTTAAGGGGATTTATTTTAACAGCATTTCTGCAAATCTCGACTCAGTGGAAGCCAAATATGTGCGTCACAGTATTTCGAATGGATTCTTTTTACTCCTTACACGGAATGTAATATAACAGCGGCTTGACATTTCGTTCAATTGTAATGAAATTCAATTGTTTATACGGTTTTCTGTTATTCAACACTGTGCAGCCATTTCAGGTATTTCCGTTCTCTTTTTCTTCTACCTCAAAGTACTGGAAAAAATTTATTTAAAAAAATGATTTCTCTATATAAATAAGTGCATTATTTTGTTTATTTGGAAAAATTTCCGACAAAATAGCTTCTTCTCTCACACTTTTTTAACTAAAAGAATCACACATCAGGGATCACAGTGAAAAAGCAGCTCAAAAAAGGGAAAATAGGGTAATTTTTCCACGAAAAGGGGAAAAAATAGGGGACAAATTGAACATTTATTTTTGCATCCTGAAAACAAAATACTTTCATAAGAAATATTATATTTTTAATAAATGTTGAATGATTTTTTCAATGATTATTGCCATTAAAGAATTTTGGAACATTTCAAGAGATTTTTAATTATTTCCAGTAATTTCAACAGATATCAAGGAATTTCAAAAAATTTCAACGGATTTTAGACCAATTTAAGAGATCACAAAGAATGTCATGAAATCTCAAGGGATTTAAAAAGATTTCAAATAATTTCTAGAGAAAGTAAAGAATTGTAAGAGATTTCAAATATTCTTGTCACAGACTATCTATGAATTTTAATCGATTTTAGAGAATTTCAAGAGATTTTGAGAGATTTGAAAAGACTTAAAACGTTTCCAATAGGTTTCAAAATATTTCAGGGCATGTCACAAAACTTTTGAAGGTTTCAATGGATTTCAAAGCCTTTCAAGGGATTTCACAGATCTTCTAATGATTCTAAGTGATTCAAGAATATTTCAACGAATTTCCAAGAATCTTCTGAGATTTCATGGCTTACGAGAGGATTTTAAGAGATTTCACAAGATTTATATGAGTTTCAACTAATTTTAGAAGACTTCCACGGATTTGGATTGATTTCAACGATTTGTAAAAGTTTTCAATTTCAAAATATTTCACGAGACATAACAAACTGCTAAGGATTTAAAGTGCTTTTTAAAAGATTTCAGGGGATTTCCAGGGATTTTTAGTAATCCCATAGTATTTTAGAATATTTTAAGGGATTTCACAAAATTTCAAGTTATTTCTGAAGATTTCGGAGTTTCACAGGGTTTCAAATGATTTCTAACCATTTGAAGGAATTTCAGAGGATTTCTAGGGATTTGAAAAAAATGTATTGGATTTCACGGCCATTCAACATTTTTCGATTATGACGCATGTAAACAAATTTTGAGGATTTTCAAAGTATTTGAATTTTTTTTTTTTGAGAAACTTCAAAAATTTTTAAATGCGTCATAATCAATAAAAAATTTATGTGAGCCTGTGAAATCTTATAAAATCCCTTAAAATAATTTCAAATACTTTGAGAAACTTTAAAAATTTTTAAATGCGTTATAATCAATAAAAAATAATATATGAAAGCCTGTGAAATTTCATAAATTTGTTTAAAATCCCGTGGAATCATTTGAAATGCTTCAGAATTGTTTGAACCTGTTGAAATCCTCAGAGTGCCACTGATATCTTAAAATATATTTTGCAATCCTAGATATTCTCTAAAATTCCTTAGCATGTTCAGAAATCATTTGAAATTATGTGAACCCCCTCGAAATCTTTAGAATAAACTTAAAATTTTGTGAAATCCCTTAAAATATTTTCAAATACTTCAACAATCCTTAAAATCTTTTAAAATACTTTTGAGGCTCTAGAAATCTCTTGAAATCCCTTGAAAATTTTGAAACCACTTGTATTTTTTTAAATGTTTGTAATATCCCGCGAAAAATTTTGAAATTAAAAACTTTCACGAAATTGTTCAAATCTCTCTTAATTCCTTGAAATCTTCTCAAAATCCTTTGAAATTCCTCGAAATCTCTTGAAGTCTGCTAACATCACTTGAAACAATTGGAAGTCCCTTGAAATATCCCGAAATACTTTTAAAAGTTGAAATTTGTTAAAACTTTTCAAAACCAAAGATATCTTCTGAAATCTTCAGAAATCTTCAAAATCCTAATATCTGGTGCACACTCAGAATACGAATGATCAACCCTCCGACATTAAAGAATTAACGGCAATGAATATCGCTTTTTATGGTATTTAGTGAAATTAGGATTTATTTTCTCATCAAACTAGATAATTCAAGATCTGTATTTGCAAGAACAGTTACATATTTCGCCACCTTAACGATAAGAAATTAAATGAACAGTTGTAAACAAATTGAAAGATAGCAGCGGATTTCAGTTTTGAATTTGGTATGCAGGATGTCAAGCATTTCTCAACCAAAAATTCTAGGACTTCAGGTTTTCTAATACAAAAAATTAAATTTCCCTAGGTACCTTTTTTTAATTATCAGAATGAACTTTATTGAAAAAAACGCATAATTCTATGTATAAAATTATTGATAAATTATACATAAACTCCAGTAGGAAATCCGAAATCCAAGAGGTATAGAGTATTCTATCATTACGTCACACTCGGTCGATAATGTCAAATATAGTCAAATATAGACTCAGACTCATTTGAGAAATTCAGAATAGTGTCAATAGTAGCGTAAATTTTAAAAATAATACCAAAATAATGTGATGTAATTTTTTAAATAATAAATCGAGGAGTTAACTATTTTTGAATTCTGGTATACACTATAACATCTTCTATAAAATCGCGTGAAATCCTTTCGAATTTTTAAAATACTCTGAAGGCTTTGAAATCTCTTGAAATCCTTCAAAAACTCCTTAAGTCTGTTAAGATCTTCAGAAATTCTTGGAAAACTTGTAAATTTTGTTATTTCCCTTAAAATCCGTAGAAATCCCTTGCAACCTTCTTAATATTATTGATAACCCGGATACCTTTCTGAAATCTTTTGAAATTTTCCGAAACTCGACAAAATTCCTTGAAGACTCTTGAAAATTTTGAAATCTCGTTTAATTCCTTGGAATATTTCACACCTAAACTCTCTAAAATCCCTTTAAATTGACAAAATCCCATAAAATCTAATAAAGCCTTTTGGAATCTGTTGCAATATTTTATATTTTCTGAAATTTCTTGAAATCTTTTAGAATAGTCTAAAAGTTTTGAAATCCCTTGAAATCTATTGATATCTACTGGAATCTATTAAAAATCCTTGAATTCTGCTGAAGTCCTCTGAAATCCCTGGAAAAATCTCCAATTTCTTTAAATCCCCTTAAGTCTTTAAACTTCTTTACAATCTTATTGACTCTTAACGACAAAATTCTTGGTAATTAAGAAAAAACAAAGAGTCTGACGACCAAATTTGAACATCACACTTTTGAATACCTCCATTTCAATGAAAAAATAACAATATAAAAAAATAGGAAAGAAAAATAAGACAACCTCCGTATCCTCTTCCTCTTTTTATCTCTCGTCTTTTCTATTTTCATTTTTTTAAATACAATAAAAAAAATTTACGAAGAATCTACCAACATTTCGATGCTCATTGGTAGATTTTTTGTATATGTTTTTTGATTCTGATTTAAAAAAAAGACGGAAGAAAAAAAGAAGGAAGGGTATTTGGAGGTTGCTTTCATGTTCTTTCCTTTTTTTATCTAGGGTTTTTTAATTTTAATGAAGGCATTTAAGAGTGTGTTGTCCAAATTTGATCGTCCGATTATTTTTTTTCTTAATTTCCAAGAATTTCGTGGTTAAATTTGAATGTTGGAGTTTAGAGATATTCAAATATCCTGCAAATGTTTTGAAAATTCCTTAAAATCTTTGAAATCTCCCAAAAACATTTAAAATTCTTTAGAAATTTTTAAACCTCTTGAAATTATCTACAATCCTCCAAAATTCTCTATAATCTCATGAAATTCCTCGGCATCTTATAAAATACACTGTATCTTTTTATATCCTTTGAAATGTTTTAAAACCCTTAAATTTTGCACAATCCTTAGAAATCTTTTGAAATCCCGTACAGCGTATAACAACTTTAAGTTTTTAATATTTTTTCTAATTCCTTTAAAAATGGTTAGATCTTTAAAATTTTCTAAGAGCCCATGAAATCGCTAAGGTCTGGTAGGAACCCTAAAAATCCCTTGAAATACTTGGAAATGCCGTTAATTATCATGAAATTTGTAATACCTCTTGAAATGTCTACAGAAATTGAAATATTCAATATCCTCTGAAATCAGATGAATCTCTGTGAAATCTCTTAAAATCCCTTAAAATATTTGAAACTCTCTTAAATCACTTGTAATTTTTTAAACTACTCTAAAAGCTTAGGACTCTAGAAAAAATCTTTTCAAAATCTTTTAAATCTCTTGAAACGTTTTGAGAATTTTTGAAATCAAAGATGATATGAAAGATATGTTATTTTAGCTAATCAGCGAAAAAGTTTGAAAATATGTTTAAAGGCGAAGTGAAAAAATAGTTGCGTTACCGAGGAATTTGAGAGAATAGTAGCATTAGTAGCATTAGCTTGAACAATAGTCATTTACTCAAAAATTAAGGGCTTGAATTTGAGACTGTATAATTTGAACATAAATTTATTCATTTTCTAACAATTAAATTTGAAATTAATCTATTCTAAACATTTCCGACTTAAAAATGTCTAACTTGTAAGTTAAGAAAACTAAAACTTCGAATACGGATTCACGCAATTAGAAATTGTTCAATTTCATACGTTATTGATTCCAAATTCTCTAATTATAAAGCTCCAATGAGAAATTATTCTGTCTTTAATGTTCTCAATGAAAATGGTACCATATTTTCTAGTGTTGAATCTCAATTTTATAAGTTTCAATGGGATTAAAATTGAAACTAAGTTGAAAAAAGTCGCATTTCTTCAAGAAAGTCGAAAAAATAGCACGATCCGAGCCCTGCATATTGCAATTCGACAGAAAAAATATATAATGTCAGAAATTTGAAGTTAGGGTGACGTTAGAACCATGGCTGCCATGACCCGCTCTGCGTACTGGAACCCTGGGCACCTCAACCTCAAATTTTTGACATTATATTGTTTTCTAAATGATTTAAAACTATAAATAGGTCAAAAACCCATTCACAGCCGCAGAAATAATTTCTGTAGATGAGAATCAGAAAGATAGCACAATTTCCTCCCTACTTATGCACCGAAAACAATATTTCACCAAAACTCTATTCAAATAATGCTTTCGATTTCACCACATGACATCGTTCTTCTAGATTTGACGTTATCAACTGAATGTGACATAATAATGGAATACTCTATATCGGTGCGGAGAAATTTCATTTTCCCTGAAACTCTTTTTGCCGAAAAAATCACTAGATTCATTGGCGTGTTGAAATAACTGATAGATGGGCTTCTGCTTGCGAATTTCGATAAATTCTGAAGCTCAAATTAAGTTTAAGCGGCGTTTAATTACAATTCTTTGTCGCTTAGATTTTTAAAAAATTTGATTTAAAAAGCCATGCGGGCATCTTGAATTTCAGCTCACAATCCAACTGCCCAACTTCCCCGAGGAAGATGTATTTTCAACACCTGCACTACCAAGTTTAATTATAAAAACAACAAGACCTTTAAAAAAACATCCGGGTCCCTTAAACTTCACTTCACCACTCAACTTCCCCGAGAAAGATGTATTCTCAACAGCTAGGCTACCAGGATTATTTTTAAGAACGATAAAACCTTCGAAAGACCATCAGAGTACTTCAAATTTCAATACCTGAATCAACTTCCCACAGGAAGATGTATTTTCAACACCTGGACTACCAAGTTCAATTATTATAACGACTAGACGTTTAAAAAAACCATTATTTTTTGATCATCTTTTTAGTATTTATTTCACACTAGCAAATAATAATTCACATTTTTTAATTTTAATCGAAATTGAACCCTCATTACAAAAATTTCTAGCCATCAAAATAGTGTATTTTACAACATAAATTAATTATCTGCATCATTCTTAATTTAAACATTATCTCATATTTATTGAAAATGGAGTAAGAAAAAGTTTGATTTTTTTTTTAAACGACATTTCCAGGCTTTATTAATGTAGGTTATGGTATGCAACGTTTCGATAGCGGACCGCTATTCTCATCAGGCAATTGATTCATCATTGATTACAAGTGCTTAACAATTTTGGACTCAAAAGTACACGTTTTTTTAATGAAGCTACAATTTGTTTTTTCCAAATTTTGAAAACGAAATGAATTAAAACTGACAGTGTTAGTAGCTAGAAGAAAAGTATAAAACTTAATGGTAATAGATTAGTATAACTAAGATATAAGAAAGTAATTTACCTACTCTTGAGTTAGAAGTTTCCAATACAGGGTGTCCCGGAACTAAGTGTCCGGACTTATATGGCTGTATAAAAAAATATGTAAAAGAAATAATAAACCGAAACTTCCTTCGGCAATGTATTAAAGTTTTAGTTTTTGAGTCACGAAATGATTAAGCTGGACAAATTAGGAGCGCCCCATAGCACTGCACCGTGTCGAACGTACAGCGAGCTCTCAGAGAGGGGATAACGAGTGGAGAGGCAGCGGTCACTAACACAGCATTGTCTTCCTCTCACGCACATAAGACTTTCTATGCGGCGTTCCTGATTGGTCAGCTTAATCATTTCATAACTCAAAAACTAAAACTTCAATACATTCTTGCCAAAGAAGGACACCCTGTATAGAAGTTATCATGTTGATCATTTTTTTACTATTGTAATTCATTGTAAAGACGTTGTACATGTATACGTTATTAAAAACACATTGCTACTATTTATTTTGTTAAAAAATATTGAAAATAGTATAAAAAATGTAATTAAAATTGTCTAAGCGCAAGTACAAGTGACTTGCGCTCAGAGCTAACATCCTTCCATATTCACATTTATTGGTATGAATAAATTACATATTTACTTACCAATTTCCTCTTTTTAAAATAATCCAACCTCTTTCTTCTTCCTCCCTTTCCTCTATCACACTTAAAATTCGAAGCAAATTTAAACGACAAAGAATTCTGATAAAGCGACACCTAACGTCAATTTGAGTTACAGAATTTAACGAAATTCGCAAGTAGAAGCCCATCTAATAATTATTTCAACACGCCTATAAATCGAGTAATTTTTTTGACAACATGAATTTTAGGGAAAATCAGATTTCGGACAGATGAATACCTACCTGCGGATAGGGTTGCCACCTAGGCCGGTTTGTGCCGGTTTGACCGGCGTAAACGTCTTGAGACCGGCTGCCGGCACAGGCGCGTAAAAGCCGGCAGTGAAGTCCAATCAAAAGTATGATTTTAAAAATAAGAATATAGTAGGTGGTTAAAGTCTTTCTCCTGAATTTTTTACTAGAACTTGCGTGTTGCAAACCAAATACTATAAGTTTTAAGAATTTATTATCTGATTTGTATGAGTATACGAAAGAACAAATTGATAGCAAGAATGTTTAACCTATAACCATTACGTTCCATCCGAATCCGGAGTCGTTGCAGTTTTACGACGTCACACTTCGTCTCCAATCTCGAAAAAAAGTGGAAAATTGGTAATTTTCTGTGAAACATGCATTTTCTCAATGCAAAGTGGTCGTATCCTATGTTTTCTAGGTTCCTGAGTCCGAATTCACAGCAAGTCTCTTTCAATTCACGCCCTTCTTGAGTATCGCACTCTCTCATCTTCGAAAGATCGACGTAATGGATTCCGCTTCCTTTTAAATCCTTTCTGTGTATGTTCTGTCTTCAATGTCCAAAAAAAATCTGCCATCATGTTTATATCCCACCTCCCTTGGTAGCGACGTTCCATCTCTTTAATATCTTGATGGAAACTTTCTCCATGCTCCCCACTGTAAACACTGTAAATTCATTGGAAAATAGTCAATATGGGAATTTGATACATGTAACTTCAAGCTCATATTACATCCTATTTTACAGAAGTTCTGTATCATATTTCTCACAATTTTTTTGTAATTATCACTCATGTGGTTCCCTAAAACGTCTTCAACAACTTGCTTGAGGCTTAACCAAGCTGCTTTTTGCACTTTGTTCATAGTTGTCACGAAATGCTGATCCCTTCATATTTTCCGGATTTGAGGTTCACCTAATATTCCTGCTTTTAGTTTTGCATCCGATAGTTCTGGAAATTGTTCTTGAAGATATATGAAACAGCTATCTCCTTCTTCTACTTCTGATACAAACTGCTTCACCATGCCCAGTTTCATATGCAGAGGTGGCAGTAAAACTCTCACCAGATCCACTAGTGAGAGGTTGATGATGCTCTCTGATCCTGGATCAAAAGTTTCTCTGGCTGGCCAATTAATCTTCTTATAATGATTAGGTCGGTCTCTACTATCCCAAAAGCATAGAAAACATAGGTGTTGAACGTTACCTGACTGCTGACCCAGAATCATTCCCAATATTTTTAAATCCCCACAAATCCGCCAATTGTGTTCTGAATATTTCAATTTATCCAATACCAACTTGATATTTCCGTAATTCTCTTTTAACGTAGTTAAATGTCCTACTAGTATGGAAGCAAAAACATTCGTATTGTGAAGCAAAACAGCTTTCAAACTTCTCTTACAGGAATCTATGAATGAATGAACAGTTTCTATTCCTATAGTCAGTTGCTTTCACATTTTTTCCACCAAGTTTTTTTTTTAGTATAGAAACCAAGAATTCACTTTTTTCTTTGGATAGTCCTGAATCTCTGATGAGATCGTGCAATTCTTCTTTTGCAAAAAGTTGTGATTTCTTTTCTTCACTTCCTACATATTCGTCGTCAGTGTCAGATTTACTGGAGCATTTTTCTTCCCTAGCGTCTTTTTGGATCTCTAAACTTTCCCGAAAAGAAATACATCCGATTCCTTCAATATCTTGCTCATCTATATTGCACATCTTGATGGGTCTTATTACTGTCGGAAGATCAACGTGAGCAATGCTTCTTTTATCTATTTTTTCAACCCAGTTACATCGTTCTTGCAGAAATACCAATCCTCTTCACAAGTGGGTTTTGTCTACGAAGTTGGACTTTTTAATTTAAGATCATCAATATTTTTACTTTTATGTCAACGAGTCAATTGTGATCTACAATAATCGCATATTTTATGTGGCACCCTTTCTTTATCCTGATCAGCAATTGTGAGATCCTAACAATCTTCGTAAATCGGTCTGATCTGCTTAGAAATACTCCTAAGAGATTTTGGTGGATAGAATTCACTGCATACGTAGCAGAATGAATCAGAGTCTCTTTTACAATGATGTTTTGAGGTGGTAGCCTCAAGATCGACTTGTGATTTAGTACCTTTAGATTGATTTTTATAAATCCCATGAGTATATGATAGACTCACACATTAGGGATCCTGGTCCGATCGCAAGTGAGTCTGCCGTCCTGGAGGTGATAACCCTCATACCTTCCCAGGGCTAAGTATGAGGGCTTTCCGACTTCGACGAGGACAAAGTCAACACGTCGTCGGACACACTACGGCTTCATCCTCACAATGTTATGCCCTCCTGCAAGGCAGAACGCTCCTACTGGCTTCGTTACTCCAACAGATAGTGATACAAATCATTCTACACATCCTCTTTCAGGGCAGTTGTCATCGTTCACAGAATCTGTCAGAGTAGCAGGATTTCGTCACTCGTTCAAGCAACAAGACCATACTGAGATAAAATCTCGTTCAGCATTTTCGAAATAACAAAGATGCATGCATCATCTGATGTCACTGTGGGATCAAACAAATAATTATGCAGTGCGAGAACGTATGAAATCCTGGTTCGCACGATTGTTATCTGCATAATGCTGCGACGGCATCAACTAATTTTCGACTAGTTTTCAATTTCCGCTAAGCAAAAAATCGGACGAGTGAAGTCTGGTCTCTTGGATTCAAAGTTTTTCCGAAGTTACGTATTAAAGATTAAAAGCTGGGATCGTGGTACCGAACTGACTCAGGATTCGTCTCAGCTACGTCGAAAACATAGGGTATGACCACTTTGCATTGAGAAAATGCATGTTTTACGGAAAATTACCAATTTTCCACGTTCTTTTGGAGATTGGAGACGAAGTGTGACGTCATAAAACCACAAAGAATCCGGATTCATACTCCGCGACCTCAAAAACATAGGATATGACCACTTTGCATTGAGAAAAAGCATGTTTTACATAAAATTACCAATTCGCCACGATTTTTTTAGGTTAGGGATGAAGTGAGACGTCATAGAACCACAACGACTCTGAATTTGTACACAGCAACCTCGAAAACATAGAATATGACCACTTTTTAATGACGAAAATTATGTTTCACCTGGAATCAGCGATTTTCCATGTTTTTGAGGTTAGGGACGAAATGTGACAATATGGAGCCGAACCGACTCCGGGTTCGAATTCAGCGACCTCAAAAATGTAGCGTAAACCTATTCTGGTTTCTGGGGCTGACAACTTTTTTTCGTGGAGCTGTGTAATTAAACCTGGTAGTCCAGGTGTTGGAAATACATCTTCCTCGGGGAAGTTGAGTCAAATATTGAAATTTAAGGTACTTTGATGGATTTCTGAAGCTTTCGTCGTTCTTCAAAGTAATCTTGGTAGTCCAGGTATTGAAAATACATCATTCTCGAGGAAGTTGTGTTGTAAACTGGAATTTAAGATACCCGGATGATTTTTTGAAGGGCTTATTGTTCCAATATTTAAACCTGGTAGTCTAGTTGCTTAATAAATATTTTCCACGGGGAAGTTAGGTCCAGAATTGAAATTTAAGGTACTCTGATGGTTTTTCGAAGGTTTCGTCGTTCTCAAAAGCAATCCTGGTAGTCCAGGTGTGGAAAATACATCCTCCTCGGCGAAGTTGTGTTGTGAATTGAAATTTCAGATACTCGGATGTTTTTTTTTTTGAAGGTCCTGTTGTTCCAGTAATTGAACTTGGTTGTCCAGGTGTTTTAAATACATCTTCCTAGGGGGATTTGGGTTGTGAACCAAAATTCAAGATACCCGAATGGTCTGTCTAAAGGTTTAGCTGTTCCAATAATTGAATCTGGTAGTCCAGGTGGTTATTAAATATCTTCCTCGGTGAAGCTGAGTTTATTATCGAAATTCAAGGTACTTTGATGCTTTTTCGAAGGTTTCGTCGTTCTGAAAGGTAATCTTGGCATTCCAGATGTGGAAAATACATCTTTCTAGGGAAAGACGTATTTTCGCACCTGGACTTCCAGGTTCAATTATTAGAACATCAGGACCTTTGAGAAAACCAGCCGGGTACCTTACACTTCAGTTCACAAGCCAACTTCCCCGATGAAGATGTATTTACCACACCTGGAATATCAGGATTACTTTTAAGAACGACCAAACCTTCGAAAACCCATCAGAGTACCTTAAATTTCAATACTTAAATCAACTTCCCTCAAGGAAGATGTATTTCCCACACCTGGACTACCAGGTTTAATTGTTAGAACATCAAGAACATTAAAAAAACCATCCGGGTATCTTAAATTTCAGCTCACAAACCAACTTCCCCGAGAAAGATGTATTTACCACACCTGTAATATCAGGATTACTTTTAAGAACGACCAAACCTTCGAAAAACCATCAGAGTACCTTAAATTTCAATACTTAAATCAACTTCCCCCAAGAAAGATGTATTTCCCACACCTGGACAACCAGGTTTAATTATTAGAATATCAAGGCCTTTAAAAAAACCATCCGGATATCTTAAATTTCAGCTCACAACCCAAATTCCCCGAGGAAGATGTATTTTCCACACCTGGAATACCAGGATTACTTCTAGGAACGACGAAACCTTCGAAAAACCATCAGAGTACCTTAAATTTTAATACCTAACTTAACTTCCCCGAGAAAGATGTTTAGTAAGCACCTGGACTACCGAGTTTAATTATTGGAACAACAAGACTTTTAAAAAAGTCATCTAGGTATCTTAAATTTTAGTTCACAACTCGAATTCCCAGAGGAAGATGTATTTCCAACACCAAGACTACCAAGTATAATTATTGAAACAACAAGACCTTGAAAAAAATTATCCAGGTTTGTTAAATTTCAGTTCACAACCCAAATTCCCAGAGGAAGCTGTATTTCCAACACCTAGACTACCAAGTTCAATTATTGGAACAACAGGACCTTTGAAAAGAAACCATCCGGGTATCTTAAATTTTAGCTCACAACCCAACTTCCCCGAGGAAGATGTATTCGCCACACTTGGACTACCAGGATGACTTTTAAGAACGACGAAACCTTCGAAAACCTATCAAAGTACCTTAAATTTCAATACTTAACTCAACTTCCCCGAGGAAGATGTATTTCCCACACCTGGACTGTATTTCCAACAAGCTGTATTTCCAACATCTGGACTACCAAGTTCAATTATTGCAACAACAAGACCTTTAAAAAAAGATCATCTGGGTATCTTAAATTTCAGTTCACAACACAACTTTCTCGAGGAAGATGTATCTTCCACACCAGGAATACCTGGATTACTTTCAAGAACGACGAAACCTTCGAAAACCCATCCAAGTACCTTGAATTTCAATACTTTACTTAACTTCCTCGAGGAAGATGTATTTTCCACAACTGGAATACCAAGATTACTTTCAAGAACGACGAAACCTTCGAGAAACCGTCAGAGCACCTTAAATTTCAATACTTGAATTAACTTCCTCCACGGAAGATGTATTTCCCACACCTGGACTATCAGGTTTAATTTCATCAGCTTAAATTTTTTTCTGGACCCAGAATACCAGAATAACTGTTAAGAACGTCAAAACCTTCGAAAAACCATCAGAGTGCCTTGATTTGAATACTTAAATTAACTTTCCCCAAAGAAGATGTATTTCCAACATCTAGAATACCAAGTGTAATTACTGGAAGAACAAGACCTTGAAAGAAATCATCCGGGTTTGTTAAATATTAGTTTACAACCCAAATTCCCAGAGGAAGCTGTATTTCCAACACCTGCACTACCAGAATTACTTTTAAGAACGACGAAACCTTCGAAAACTCATCAATATACCTTGAATTTTGATACTTATCTTTCTCGAGGAAGATGTATTTCCAACATTTGGACTACCAAGTTCAATTATTGCAACAACAAGACCTTTAGAAAAAACCATATGGGTATCTCGAATTTCAGTTCACAACACAACTTCCCCGAAGAAGATGTATTTTCAACACCTAGCCTACCAAGATCACTTTTAAGAACAACGAAACCTTCGAAAACCCATCAGAGTACCTTAAATTTCAATACTTAGCATCCCCGAGGAAGATGTATTTCCAACACCTGGACTACCAGGTTTAATTAGTGGAACAGCAATACCTTTCAAAAAACCATCCGGGTATTTTAAATTTCAGTTCACAACACAATTTCCCCCCGAGGAAGATGTATTTCCAACACCTGGACTACCAGGTTTAATTAGTGGAACAGCAATACCTTTCAAAAAACCATCCGGGTATTTTAAATTTCAGTTCACAACACAATTTCCCCCCGAGGAAGATGTATTTCCAACACCTGGACTACCAGGTTTAATTAGTGGAACAGCAATACCTTTCAAAAAACCAT